>CVRI01000027.1:0-20729 GCA_900005825.1 Clunio marinus | reverse complement strand
GTAAATGAGGATATAATAAAATATAGGTAATTATTTTTCATAATTATTACATTAAAATGTTATTAAATATTCCGTAAACAGAGTAAAATTACTTAATTTATGTTGATATCAAATTCAATCTTTTCCAATTATCAAAGAAAATGTTATCTGAAATATCTGATATCTTCTGGAATTTTAAGGATGAAAAAAGAAACAATGTTTCGCAATACTGGCGTTATGTTGTTTGTCTCAAGCNAGAAAATGTTTTTAATATTGCAACCTTTCGAGAGTTTAAAAAATAAATTTAAAAAATTCTTAAAGCTACTACAATTAGGATTATAATATGGAGTTTAATGTCATTGAAAAGGTCCTGGGTATGCTAAGTAAAAATGGTGCAAAAAGTGTAGACATTGTTCTGGTATTTCACTTATCTGAAATATCTGATATCTTCTGGAATTTTAAGGATGAAAAAAGAAACAATGTTTCGCAATACTGGCGTTATGTTGTTTGTCTCAAGCAAGATTTTTTATTATGTTTCATCTTTTCGATATTTATTGAATTTTATGTTTTTCTCAACTAGGTTTTGACTAATGTTTTGTTCGAAACTCGAAATTATTCAAGATCTAAGAAGAAAACTTCTAGAAGATGACGAAATGATAATCGAAAAAAAGCTATCAGAAAATAATAAGAATTTCCATAATAACAACTACATTTGTACTGTGAAAGTGAATAATGATGGTGCTTAATTTATGTCAAATAGATGATAATGCCACTTCGTAAGCTAATTCCTAGGAGCAGGTTTGAATTTGTTTTAAAATAATAAATTCATTTATTTTGAAACATTTTAACCCATGACATTTTTGCTGATGTTGTAAAGAACGTTTACCCATTCCTAAATGTTTTATTGAGTGCTTTATAAATTAGTGTCATATTATTCAATCATTTTCAGCACCTAAATATGAAAAAAAAAACATGAATTTCTGTTGATTCGTCAATACGCTTCTTTATTCTTAATTCATTGTTTTTTTTTGGACAAAATGTGAAGCTACAAATAATTAAATGCAGTTGGATGATGCAAACTATTCGACAAAAAAATATATTCTTTTAGTATGTTATTTATCACTTCAACGTTCATTCAACATTTACATAAATATGTAGCATAGCAACACAATTCTTGTCACTTTTTTAGAACACTCTTCCTTAGGATTTGTTGTTTGTCACTGGACTAACATAATTTGAAAACAAGCATTAAATAAATAAGCTCACAGGATTGAAGAAAGTGAAAAGCTTTCATCAAATAGTTATCTTAAAATTATTCAACAAAAAGAAAGCCTTAATTTTAATCGAACGATTGGAAAAGAACAACAAAGCTTCATGGAAATAATGGAAAGAATTTAAGTTACCAAACGTATTACAATTATGAAACGAATAAATGTACAATATTTAAGTAGTAGCAACTGATTACTGATGTAGAACATAAATTTGATTTAGAACATAATTTTCAAAGATGTTCAAGCCAAATTTCTAGTTACAAGAAAATGAAAAGTTTCAGAAAAAGAAAATTGAAACAATTAAGCTTAGGGTTCGATCAAAGACTCTCACCGTGAGAGTCTAACGTAAGCTGATGCAATAGAAAGTTTCATAAGCTTAAGTAAGTTGATCAAATACTATAGTTAAGTAACAAAAAAAGATGAAGTATGAAGGGAAGAGGAAGAATAAATAAAAATTGGCTCCATTTACGAAATTCATTTCTTTTTAAAACACTCTAGCTTGTGATGTACTCGGAGGAGAAAAATATCTAAATAATCGTGATTTTTAGTTTTCATCAGTCTTCTTAAGCGATTTCGTAGATTTAATAGAAAATTTTTTTTCCTGGTTTTCAACCAATTAATGCAAGAGCAATAAATGGAATAAGAGGTATTCATCAGTGTTTTCTTTTTGATTAAATATGTACATGAAATAAGAGTTGAAATGTGATAATTTTGATAAGAGGAATGACTCAACTCATGGAGAACGATGGAAAATTGAAACGACTTAAATTTCTCAATTTCCCAAAGTTATCAACGCATGCAACAGTTTCATTGGTCGTTAATTTAATCGAAAATGGAGCCAAAGTTTCACTCATTAAATTTACATAACTGTCTTTGATTGTATTTTTTTAACCCAATTATTTCTTCTTATTCATCTATTTGCAACTTTTTAACGAGTTATATTAATCTCCTTTGAGACGTTTCGTAAACTCTTCCTGCTGTTTCTCTTTCCATTCTTTCTTTGGCTTCATACGTTTTAGTTGACCATCCCAAACGAGATCAACAAGACCGCCTTGCTTTGCTATCACACTTTTCACACGATTTGCGAAATCAATTGCTGATTCGCCTTCTTCACGATACATTGGTGGAAGATACCAAACATCGCAAACAATCGCCCAACTTGTCATCATCATGTACAAATATTGCATCATTGAGTATCGTGAGCTATTCCAGAATGCATCACCAAATCGTGCATCGTATCTAGAAATCCATTTAATTATTCAATTAATAATTCAGGAAGTTTAATTAATTTTTTCAGCATTACTTTATGGCCACAGGATAAATAACTCCACCAACTTCAAAACTTCCTTTTTTGAACTGCATCACTGAAGTGTTGTTTATGCAAGTGCCTTCAGGAAAGATGAGAATTGGAGGATTTTTCGGATCTGAAACGTGTTGCTTAAGTCTGAAATAAGTTCATTAAATTCAATTCAATTTATTACAGTTTCACATAATCTTCTTCATACCTGGCAGCAACAGTTGACCGATCTTTAGCCTCAGCTCTCTCGAACCAAATGTGAGGTGATGCACGAGCTAACGCTCTTTGAAGTACACCAAGAAAGCCTCCATGTCGTTGTCCAATCTAAAAATCATCATAGCATTAAATTTCATTTCAGATCAATTGAAAGCAATCCAAGACAAGACAACATAAAAATTCATTTTCAACGTGCATTACCAAAGACAAAAACATGTTAATCATAAGAAATCATAAAATATTGTAGCAAGTTAATGATATTAATGGTATTTATAATGATTCGAAAAAAAGCAGAGGAAATAAAAAAAGAGGAATAAAACTTCGATTAAGAAGAGGATTTATCAGAGTTTTACTTACCAAGGAATAATTATTATCGCACATTAGAACTAGTGCGTCAATCGGTGATGTGTGATTGGCAACGCAAATTCCATTGACTGGACGATTCTCAGGATTGTGATAATAAACAACCGCTGAGATTGCATTCGATAGAAAATCAAAGCAATGGATAAGCGTCATACGAATAATCCTTCGTTTAGAGTCGCAATCAGGTATACAACCGACCAAAGCTGTACAGAACGTAAGCCAATAAACCTAAAGTTATGACACATGATGATGGATGGACATTGATGTGGTTGTGGATTTAAAGGAAAGTTGGAGAAACATATAAATGAAACAATGACGATATGCAAACATGAATATTTATATCGAAAATTCGTTTTTGTTTTTTCCCCCCAAATATTGACATTAAAAAGAAAAGTTTTGTTCTTTGGCGTGCAGATATAAGCAACAATGAAGTTGTTGTATGTTTTTTTCTCACCAGTGAATATGTGCAGTCAGATGCTAGCACGCACACGTCAATTGGCGATGTGTGATTAGCTACGCAGAATCCGCAATTCTTTGGTTTATATTCCTCGTTATAAAAAGTGATGACAGCAGATAGTGATCGAGAAATGATGCGGAAACCAATTAACGACACCGTATCATTCATCCAACGACGAAGTTTTTGATTCGGCACAAATCCACAAAGTCCGAATGCAATCACAAACCATACAACCTAATTTTATATTTTTTAACAATCCAATGATGTTTTGGGTTTGTTTTCAATTTCTATTCTTTTCTTTGCCCTTCCCAGGGGGAAAAATTGAAAAAAAAATGTAAAAGAATTTGTCAAACTCACCCCAATAAAACAAATGATGACTCTCAATGGCATTAGAATGATGTAGCGAATTAGAAATCCAATGACCCAAATCACTGTCAACTTCCATGATATAAATTCATATCGACGATTTGTTCGTGTCAAAAGATTCCAATTTTTGAGTTCTTCTGCTTCAAATCTTGATGTTACATCGTCCTCAATTATTGCTTCCATTCCCGATTTGACATATTCCAGACAATCAGCTATTTTAAAATCTAATGGTTTATCATCTTTATCACCAATTTCCTTAAATAAAAATTATATCATATTTCATTTTTATCATGATTACTAAAATTATCTAATCATGAATCACGATAAGAAGAATATTCGATGAATTAAATGCAACAATTTTATCACCTTTTGAATGGAATTTTCGATGATATTATTGTTGACAGTTTCAATGTGTTCTGTTTGTTCAACTTTTCCATTTGTATGTCCATTTTGAATGACAGTGTCACCGCCTTCAGGAACAAGCAACAGTGATTCTTTGCTGATTAAACTGCTTATTCCATTTGCACTAAGTTTTTTAACAAGTCCATTCTTTCTTGGCGATGGTGGTGTGTCTGGCTTTTGGCTAACAGGTTCTCGTTCGATTTCTTCTTCTGCAACTGTGGTTATGCCTCGTTTCTCATAAGCGGATTCAATGTTAACGCGTCCATACTAAAAAAAAAGAGAAATTTCATCAGAAATTAAGTTTCACGGTCCTAACAACGATAAAAAATATTTTGACTAAAACTTGAAATCTAAACAAAACTTTTTATGACAATGTGTGCATTTTTTTCTATTTTTAAACGTCGTCGTATTTACAATGTTTTTTTATGACATACAAATCATTTGTTCATACAATTGCATCGATTACAGAACTCATTTATAGATTAATTGACATAATTATCCTCCTTAATACAAAATTGCATAATAATTAAAGCTTTCTCATCATTGTTTCGAATGCAGCAACAAAATGAGGTAAAGGCAAAGTTTTTCTAATGAGCCGCGGCAACCATCAACAGTAGAAAATTTGTTTTCGTAGTCGAATTACAGTTCAAGGTTCTCGTTCGATGATTTAAAGTCTTATCGCGTAATCTCAGTATTTTTGATTTTGTTAACGAAATTAACTAATGAAATGAACTATAGAGCTGAGGGTGAAATGTCATTGACGATAAGACAAAACAAAAAAGAATCATAAATCATTAACCACCTTAGACATGTCTAGAATATTTGATTAGATTTTACGAAAGACTTTGTAATTCGTTTTGAGCTTTGTATTTCGATCGTATGTTGAGCCAGACTATTTGAGAGCCTAAATTTTTTTTTCTATGTTACAACGTGGGGAGAATTTTATTGTTGTTGTTTTACAAAAACAAATTCTCGGGGAACAAAAAATAGATCAAGTATTAAAAATTGAATTGATAACAATGTAATGCTTATCTTATCTTAATGAAAATAAGAGAGAAGCGTAACGAGTAGCGTTAATAAGCAGAGTCGGGTGAATATTAAGTTGTTTTGATCTTGAAAAATCCAATGACGACGCATTTTCACAGTGTTATTTATAAGTTAATTTGATGTTTCACTTTATGACGTAATTATATATCTGAGGAGATATTTTGTTCCTTTGTTAATCAGCTGTTTCCCTATTCTTATTATTCTCACCTCAAAGAGTTTTAGAAGAAGCTGAACATAAGCTTTTCTAATTCCAAATGATTTGCCCATGCTAGCCAAGAGAAGAATTACAACTAAAAGTGTTACAAATGGGGCGAAAAGGACGCCACCAGCAATTTCGAGCATCATTTTTTATGGTTTTTGATGTTATTTGGATATAAATGAATTAATCAACTTTATTACACAACAAATATTCGACTGAACTTCATCGTGAACTGACTCGACTAAACTGAACGCTTGTGTTGACAACACAATAATTGAATGCTTACTTACCCCTCGTACGTATACTCAAAAAAATATTCAAAATTAAAATGTTCGTTAAAATTAGATAAATTATTCTTTAAAGAAAAAGGTTTTAAACAAGAAAATAAAATTTTCATTACATTACACACATTGTTTACACAATGAATTATTTTAAAAAGATTTGAAAGAATTGTTTTACGTTTTAATTAAACACATGAAATTAAATCGATCTCTTCCTGAATTCATTGCAAATACCTAACTTGTAATATATTCGGATAATTTCATTCAATTTGAAATGTCGAAAAAATTAAATACTCAATAAATTTATTAATCTCATTAACAATCTTTTTACTACATACGATCCTCATGTGTTTGATGTTTTTCTACAACATTGAACTTTATTGATTTTTATATGAAAGCGAAATGTTTAACGAAGTGGTTTTTTCTCTTTCAATCTATTTATCTCGTCATTCACGGTCTTCAAACACAAAGAATAAAAGACGATAAGAAAACTTTATTATTTTTCTTTTCCATAATGTGCTTCAATATCAATTTTATACAGCCGATGAAAAAGAGAGCTCATTTTTTGTAACCTTGTCTTAAATAATCCTTAATTTTGAATAATGTATGCCTTGCAAACGTTGCTTATTTCTTATTTATTTTTTAATCATTCTCACTTTATTATTCTGTATGTAGAAGTTTGCCAAAAATGTCCATCATTTGTAATAATCCTCGTTTAATTCTCTTATTTCCTGTGAGAAACATCTTATTGTTTCCATATACTTATTTAGGCCCAAAAAGAGAACGAAAATGCTACAGCTGAGAATGAATCAAGTCGTTTCTCGAATGACATCATCAATATCAAGTGTATACCTTCATTATTTGATTCATCATCTTTCGTATTTTATTACACAATGAATTGAAATAAAAAATTGTCCACAAAATTTTGAAAGACAAAAAAATTGCAAATAAAACAAAGAAAATATTTATTTCTTTAATTTTATTGTCTGTTTGAAATATTGTGTAAGTAAATAATTGTAATCGTCAGATATCATATCAACTTATCTATCATTTATCAATGGGGTTGAAAAAAATTCGATTGTTTTTAAATATCACATGGTTTTGTTCGCAAAAGCATTTGTTATCTTTAGATTAACTTTTAGGACGAAAAGAAAATTCAAGCTGAAGAGTGTGAGAGTCGTATGATAAGGCAATATGTTCATTGTATAAAAAGCAACATCTTTATCAAACTAAAGATTGAGTATAAAATATTAATATGCAAATTTGCAACAATGTTTAAAATGTCAATTAAAATTGAATAGACTTTCATACAATAAATTAAAATAATAACTGCGACATTTATCTACACGCGCTACTATTTTATTTAATCGAAAATTCTATTGTTCATTTGTCACTTCTTTTTTTCAAGATATTGAAACGATTAAAAATGTATAAAAAGTGTTTTTGCTTCGATGCATGAAATCATTAATTTAGCTTTTAAATTATTAAATATGGCAAATAAGTAAAAAAGCAAAACACGAATCTTCATATTTTATGACACATGTCGTTGAATAAATATGTAGACAGCTAAACTTCTGAAACAAGAACGATTTTCAAATTCCAAGTTTCTGCCTCAAAAAGAAAACGTAATTAAATGGAAATTGCTTTAAATAATTGATTAAGTAATGTCATGTGCTTCGAAATATCACTCATTTGTAAATTGGAAAGTTAAATTGGAAACTATTAATTTGATAGTTTTATTTTATCACATTTCAGATGAGATACATAATCTTGCCAGTCGATTATTAATTTACATATTTCTAATGCCTAACTACTTGGTTACACATTAATTGAAATGAAAATTCTTTTACTTTGTGTATACAAAGTTTCAATACGAAGTCTATCTGATCAATGTTATATTATTCAACAATTATAAGATTTATATAACGCCTTCCAATTTAGAACAAAATATCTAAATGATTGTTAAAAATATGTAGGAGGGAGGATAATAATACTTATTTTTATCAAAATAATAGATGAGATAATTAAAAAAAATCCTTTTCCTCAATAAAATGCATGAATGAATCTCATTCGCAACCTTTCCATCGTGTCATGAAAATGTCAATCACATTGCAAGCTTTCCAACCCTGAATCAAAACGATTAGTAATATAATTTTTTTTTTATTTATTTTTCCATTAAATATTCATCTGCAATTCATAAATTGTTTACAATAAATTCACCCGAATTAAAAGCCATTCTTTTATCATCATAAAAATTAATAAAATATCACGTTGTGCGTACACTTTGAAGCGATTTTTTTTTGTTTTCTTATTTTTTTCTTCCGTAGAGGATCATTTAACCACAAAAGAATTTAATGTTCAAATGTGGAGTTAAAATTAAAATCACATTTAGTTCACCCGCGCGATTGTACCACAAGGATTTTCTTAATCATTAACGCAAATAAATGCGATAATGTCTTTATTATTAACATTAGTTAACTTAATTTTTACTTACAAAAAAATGACTTTTTTTCATTGGCAATTGAGACCAAACGAGCTTTATTAAATATGTAACATTAAAAGTTCTTCTTTTTTTTCAGAATATTCCATAGCGATTTCGACTTATCATACTAATTAATTTCAAATTTCTGTTTCTTCTCATTTGAATCATTTCAAAAGGTTTCACACCGAAGGAACGGAAATAAAGTAGATTGAAGCGGGGGTGGAGAAAATTCTACACGTTTACACTTTTATTGAAATCAAAATACAGCCTAATTCAATATGTATGTAGGTATATGTACGAAATGAAGTCTACGAAATGCTAAGTATCGAAGCATGACAAGATAGTAATTGAATTTTTATCGACAGATATGCAAAGAGAGAAATAGAAAACAAGATGCGGATATATCTCGGGGTATATTAAAAATTAGATTACATGTTATCGATTGTGAGAAAATAATTTTCATAAGCTTTGCAGCACATGTATGAGGTGTATATTATTAAGCAAGTCATAAAAAATCCATCAATTAATTGCATAAACAAAGAGAATTATAAATTTTATCCAATCTAAGCTTCTCTTTCTTCATTCTATAACATTAAATTAAGGGAGAAAATTATTCCTAAACTTCTTAAGGTTTTACCGTTTTCAGCAGTTTCATTTTCCTTCTGCTTGCTAAAGCGTTCATTCTTGAGCATAAAAATGTTGAATGTCGGGGAAACGTTTAAAGCAAGGGGCAGATCATCGGAAAAAATTGGAGGGCAAAAGCACTATTGCTGCATTGAAGCACTAGACAAATTCCAAGAAAAAGTAAACAAATTCTTGGAAAAAGGCCATTTTTCTTGAAAAGCACTAGTGATTTTCGAAGCATCACTTGGAGGCAGCGGGCAGAAGCACTACCATGATCTGCCCCTTGGTTTAAAGATATCTCAAATTATAAATATCTGTGTTTGCCTCTCTCTCAAATTTTCTCTCTCCGTTTTCTTTCCTGCCTTGTTTTCTCACTCTCTCTTTTTATGTTGCAGTCAAGTTTTTTTTTAAATTATGGGATCAAGACTCTTAATTACTTAGGTGTTTAACGAACCTTTAACAAACATTTTTCTTTCTTGCTCAACTATCAAAAAGAAGAATAAAAAAAGGTATTTGCATTGTGCATCAAATTCTAAAATGAGTCGTCGCGCATCGACGTTTTCTCTCATCAATAAAGAAAAAAGTAAAAGTAAGATTTTCAATCGCTGCTTTATTCTCATTTGATTATATGATAATAAATATTTTATATTCTGTCGATTCTCCACCCTCATTAAAATTGTACATTTTCTCATTATTTTGTAGGAAAATAATCGATTAAAAAGCAACGAAAAACTACCGTAAACAGCGCAAATAATATTGAAAAAAATTAATAAATCAACCTGGGATTTAACACGAAACAGTTTCGGCAATTTGCGGTGGCTGTTCAGTTATCACAGGATAATTAACATCATTTTCTTCATTCTCAATGTTTGAGTCTGACGAAGATGAGGATGAATCGGAGCTGGAGCTGTCACTATCGCTTGATGAGCTGTCACTATGGCTGCTATATTCTTGGTCACCCTCCACAAGCTTTTGTTTTGTATTCTTTTCATGCTTCAATCGACGAGTTAACTCTAAACGTTTGTAAAAAAATGGGAAAAAGAAATTTAGCATACAAATTACCGTCTGCTCTCTTCACTAACCCACCTTTTATTTTATTGTTCAAAGCCAATATTTCATTCTCTTTTGCTTTAATGCTCAACTCAGTTTGGTTTTCTAACTTCAAATATTCTTGTATCAATTGATCTTTTGTCATATCATTAAGTTGTTCCGACCGAAGATTCTCATAATCCATTCGAAATTCTTTGGTAAGAAACTCATCTTCGTCAATCGATCCTGACATTCCACAATCACTGCTTGAGAACGAATCATGACTGTTGATGGGGTTGTAATTGAAATTTGGTGAGATTTTCGGAAAATGATCTTCCATCAAGAACTCGTTGGTGTTGTAAGGAACGAGACGTTGACTATCCGTAAAGAATAATTGATGTCGTCGCACTTGATCTCGATCAAATAACAAATCACGCTTCTTCGATTTTGCATTGAATTTAAAATTATTTCCACTTCGGGAATTTTTGCGACTTCGAAATGAGCGCTTGCGACGACGATTATTCAATTTCTTATTTTTAACATTGAAATTATTATTTCGATTATTATTTTTTGCGTTCGCATTATTCCTATTTGCATTAGATTGATTGCAATTTCCGTTTTGTTCGGCTACTGGTTGAATTATCTCTGCTGATGTTTTTACAATCTCTGCATTCTGTGCTTCACTAGGTGGCATTGCCATCGTTTGAATATTTTCTTCCATGTCGCGCTCTCTTTTCTTTACTCTTCTCTTCTTATTTTTACTTTGCAAATAAAAACACTTAAATATTTTTTTTTATCTCCTAATATTACTTTTAAAAAATTATTTGAATAATAGGCTTCGATAATAGTCTGTTTTCCAATATCTCTTCAATATTCCTTGATACACTTCAAAACTATGAGACATTTTCTCTCCTCGAAATTGAGGAAATGTGTAAATAAACTTGGTTTTTGATTTCTTTTTTTTGTGAATTGTGCCGTTTTATGACGTTTTCGTTTATAAACGTGCACAACACGCGATAATTTTATAACTTCGCAAATTTGTTATTTTTTAAGATGCAGATTAATTTTTATACAATCAACAATTTGCTTTTTGTTTTTAATTCTCCTTCGTATTTTTCCACTCTTCGATGATTTCTTTTCGCAATTTTTTATAATTTTTTCTTACGTGCTTAAAGGTTTGACGTTCAAACGACGATTGAATGGGAGCTCGAAAAACTTGATAATTTTGTGTGAAAAAAAGAGAACCGAAACATTTGAGTCTCACTTAAGCGAAATGCTCACAAACTTCAGCACAGGATCAATTTCGTTTAAGGCACTATTTTTCATAAATTATTCAAAATATTTTTAATCAGAATTTATTCGTATTATGTTTTATGTATGTATTCTTGATAATATTTTAATAAAATTATGTTATAACATCATATTAAATTCATATTATGGTGCTGAAGTTAATTTAATGTATTTAAGTAACTAAGGAAATTCCTATGTAAAAGTTTATATACCTAAAATTATTAGTTTTTGAACTTTTTGATACACATTTTCCCATTCTAATTCAGCATATGATAGGTTTTGAGTTATTTTATCTAAAGCTTTTATCAATAAATTATAAGATTATGGAAAATTAAGAATTTTCCTTTATTTTAATGCTATTAAAATCGTTGTAACGAGGTTCAACTTAATAGATTCATGAGAGAGAGAGTGAACATCAATAATGTAACGGGTTGAAGTAACATGCAAATTAAATCTATGCCACAATTAATTTTACTTCATCAAGATAAAAGCTTTTAAAATAAATAAAATGATAAACTGAAAAGTTTCCGAATTCCTAATTGCGTAGTATAATTAACTGAGACAATCATTCAATGAAGACAAAAATATATGAGAATTAGTTAAATTTCAAGTGTAGACATACACCTACATTATTACATTTATTTTGCATAATATTTACTTCAGCTCAACATAAATTAACATTTTTAACAAATAATAAAAATTTATCACATTAATTAAACACATATAATTACAAAACAAAATGTTAAACTCACCAACTTGCTAACGTATCAGTTATGTTGCGAAAAATCATTTCAAATCGAGTGTCTTCTCAGAGCATATCAATATAAAAATCATAAATTTTAATCGCATATAAAAGATAAATTTGAGTGTTTTTGGAATGATTACTTTTAGCTGAAAGGGTTTATTTTATTTTCTTTTTCATTTTGATGATAAACATGAACTGAGAAATAAAGAAATGCAAACAGAAAAAGAATCACACTTAAATTGTCAAAACAGAAAAAGAAAATTCTTTCATATCTTTATTAATAATCAGACCCACATCCCAAGTAGAAGAAAATAAGAAAATTAATAATTAAATAATACGAAAATAATATTTAAATTATCTAACACCAACACGCATTCATTTCTCTTTTGAGTACACATGTTCTATATTTAAACAGAAAGCGATTATTTTTCTTTGCTTTTTGCGTTCGTTCGGAAACCGCTTGTTGTTGTTGACGAAAAAAAAATTTTTTTCTTTCATAGCGCTAAGCAAATGTTTATTAGCTACTAGAGAAGAGGTGCATGGGTGTATGAAGTTTTTTGTGTCATAAAACAAATCTCAGAGTTCATTATCACGAACATGAAAATATTTTATATAACTATATAGTAGTAAGTAAGTATACGAGACCAGAAACAGAAATTACGTCACAGAAATCGACAAAGTTTGTAATAGGAAACGTGACATTAAATTGGGATAAGGAATATTTTTAAACTTTCGTCCCATTTTATTTTCATTCAATCATTATAAACTTTTGCAATTAAACATTTTCATATGAATAAAAACGAATGCGAGGAAACTATATGAAATTGTGATGTCATAATGTTGAACAGATTTTTATTATACTGTTATCAAGTATCACGTCAGTTGCTAACGCCACCCACAAGCGTTCTCTTGAATAAAACTTTAATGGAATTGCTTCTCTTCCTCAAACTCTCTTGGGGATAAATGCTAACAGTCAACTCGAGTATCTTGTTTGTATGAAACAATCTTAGAGTGTTATCAATTTATTTTGCGAGGGTCAATTTCGTTCATCAAATTGCTTCTTCAATTGAAAATAAAAAAAAGTCAATTTAAAATAAAAACGAAAAGCAAAATTGATATGGTTCAGGCATCAAGCCTCGGCTTCACCTTTTCAGGTCTCTTTTCATGTTTACTTGTTGTCTCTATAATTTTTTTCATTCTTCTTTTTCTCTTCGCTTCACTGTTTACAATAAAATATTCGAACGTGTAGTCAAGAGCGAAGGCAAGCTATTTATAAGACATCAACAGAAAAATATATGACTTCGTTAAACGGCACAAGCAAAAAGCCCAATGCTGAAGATAACTAACAACCTACAACAAGAAAACTTAAAATTGAATTTACAGTAAATTTAGAACTAAACATTCTTTTTCTTTACTCAAAAAAATATAGAAAAAATTGGTATGGTTTTGGAATAGAAATTTCATAGATATTAAATATTCATGCCTCAAGTTTTTAACCTCTCTAGCGTTCATTATGTGAGTGTATAGTTTATTTATGTTTAAGCTACAGGAAAGGAGAATAAAAAAGAATATTTAAGGGAGAGTTTTGGGCATTTAACATAGGAAGGTAGAAATATACAACATTGCTGCTTCATTGGATGATTTCCCAGTAAGAAATAATACATGAGTCCACTCGTTTTCCCTTTCAAGCAAACTGTTGCAAAATCTTCCAACCGGTCATGAAAGACGATTTTTCTTCTCTTTTACACTCAATCTCTTTCTCAAAAGATGAAAATCTTGTTTTCTCTGCAACTACTCACTGTGATTTTGAAGTTGAATCTCGAGTATCATGTTAGGGATATGGGATTAGCAAACCGAGATCTCTTACGTGTCGATAAATTTATGTTTTATGACAACACAAAGAAGGAAAGCAAAGCCTAAGTTCAAGGCGATAGAGAAGAAAATATTTACGGGTAACGAGCGAAGATTTAGCTGAGGATGAATATTAAATTTCTCGAGATAACCGCCCACGCAAGTGGCGACTGTTCTTATCAGAAGAAAAAAACAAAAAGAATTTGGAAAATTCACTGATCTGAGAAAAGACTTGTTTTTCTTTCTAAATCTTTTCTTTCACATATATGTATAGGATGAGAAGATTGTGTAACTCAATCAAGCAACGTATGCAAGAGATGTTAGAGAAAGTTTTCTGTTTTTTTTTTTACTTCTTTAAGTCGAAAAACTCATTCATACGTAAAATAGGCGAATGAAATTGAAGCAAGATTTGAAATGTAATTACTATTCAAAGTTAATTTAACTTCCTTTAGTCAATTAGTAACTGTATATACATATAACAATTTCGAAACAAAGATGACATTGAAGAAATAAAAGCACGAACATTAATGAATATTATTTCTTTGTTTTATGAATATTTATCTACGCTTTAATCTTATTTTATCCAAAAAATAAATGAAACATAATTTTAAATGCATCTTAGCCAACGCACAGGTTGAAGTTCATTCCACTGTCATTTATTTATTTAGCTTCCATGAAAAAACTTCAACTTGGCCTTTAGAGCATTTTGTATTGAGATTAAAAACTATGTGGAATTATGGATTTGTATGTCGATTTGTTATATTCAGTGAATGTTGCATTCTAATTTGCATAAAATATTACACAAGCAACGAAGTGAACCGAACCAACCGCAACCGTGCGCCAGCGCCATATCACGTGTTAAAATTTAAAGGATTTTGTTTTTAAATTTCGGTATAGGAACCGAGTCGTAAAAGAGCCAAAATCAAGTTTTTAACATAAAGTTTGATGTGGCTTTAAGTAGTTAAATTTAATTATGTTTCTCATATCATAACTGCAAACTTCTGATAGCACATCAAGTATTCCGACAAACATCAAATGCATTTATTTTTATCCAAGTATCAGTAAATAAGTAAATATTTATGTACATAATATCTTAGTAGAAGTTTTAAATTCATTGTATTTTCAATGTCATACTCTGGTAAACATTTTCAAGAACAAAATCAAGAAAATATAACTTTACCATGTAAAGTCTCGAGTCCCTCACACATTTTTAAAAGACAAGTCTAAATATTGGAAGAGTAAATGTGTGTATGATGGTGAAAAGTAAAAGTTAGGCAAAGAATGTGATGAGTGGAAAAACACTCCGTAGAGCGTATGTTGAAAATAGCCTAACTCACCTGGAGTCTTAAAACTTATTATGTTCCCTAATGATGTGAAGTATAAAAACGAAATTGGAAATTATGTCACAACCATAATTCATTTGCTATTATCACGACAACATCTAAATGAAACTGAATAGATATCAACTTTGTTTTTCTTTCTTTTTAAACCAAAAATGATGAACTAAGCAATTTATTATGTTTGGTTGCTTTCTATTGTCATAAAATGTAGGAAAATGTTTCGGAAGCACTCAAAATAAATCGATAACAGAAATGCCAAAAATGTCAAGGCTTCTTAAAGTGTGGAAAAAAGTGCGATTTATTTGTGTTTATTTTTATCTTTGATATTTTTCGTAACCAGTCTGCTGTCGTATTGACTATTTCCATTTCAGTTTTTTGCCTTTACTTTCTCGTCCCCCTAATATTTGCCGCATTATTTCTTGTTTAGAATTCATCACAACAGCTATCGTTTTGACTCCTGTAGGAAGCGACATCATATAAAAATTCATAAATGAATGAACTGAACAAAATTAAAAGCAATTTGAAAAATTGTATAAAGGGAAAAAATTTAACCCACAACAACTGAAGCTTTCAGTACACGAGACTCAGAGATTGATCAAAAAAAATTGCTTTCTTTATTGTGTTCGTGTTCGATGAGAAATGAACGGGCAAACCTAATTAAGAACTGATGGTGTACGTACGCTTTAGGCTGACTATAAAATAATAAATAATAATTTTAAATTAAGTCTTTTTAAGCTATCCATAAGAGCGTATTTTTATTCGTTTCACTTTAAATTTTCTCTGAAAATCATCTGTGTGGCCTCTTTGAGCCTCTTATATTTAATTTAAATTCGTTTTCACATTCGACGTTGCCAATTTTACGTTGTTGTATATTTTTTTTTGCCTTATCGCTCTCGGTTTTATTACACTCGGTGGACAGTAATATATGGTAGAAGTTTAACATGTAAATAGTATACGATGATGTCCACTTCACGTATAAATAACTGAAAATGCTCATTGATTCCAATATCAAGCACTAAACATTATTATGCTCACTTAATTTTATGATTTTTATGGTTCGAGTTATATTTTCAATCTCTCTTTTCTTATATTTCTTATACAGGGACATTGAATGTATAGAAGAGAAAAAGAAACAAACCAGCTGTTGCAAGGGCATCGCACATGTCTCTTAATGACGTCAAGATATTTCTTTACGTTATCATTTAATGTCAACCTAAAGAAAAAGAAGCTCGAAAGCTTCTTTAAATAATCTGAACAAATTCTTGCTAAATTATTCTCAGACAGTAAAGGAAAATTCTTCATCAGAAATTGAAAGAAGACTTAAGTAGACACCTACACTTATTAACGAGTAATTATTTATTTTTAAATTTTCTTCTTATCTACAGACTGAATTTCTGAAATCATTTTCAAAAGGAATGAAAAGATAAATTAACATAAGCTTCTGGTATCAAGTTTATGAACTTTTAGCTTTTATTTTCTTTTTTTGTCATTAGATGTTTTTATAACTGTTCAAGTAGAAAATATATGAAAACAGAACACTTGATACTTCGTGAGGTAACAAAGTTTTTCTAAATTCAAATCATAATATGCAAACCGCACAGTTTATGTTTCTTTTCAAACAATATTCTTTACTCAATTTGTGCTTTCTTAAGAAGCATAAAAAATATTATCGTGGGATTTCCCCTACTGCCGTGCTAACGTCTCATGTTTGTATTTTTTTATCTGGAGTTATAATTGATGTATCTAGAAACGAACATTTTCTTGTCCCCCAAAAATAGTTCACTAATTGTTTGTTGATATTTCTTATCAATTCGATAACATTTCATTTCCACTCAAACTCAAACTAGAGATAATAAGTTGCATGACACGAGGCAGAATTAGATTAAAAGAAAGACGATGAAAACTTAAATATATGATACCGTGTATATATATCTTAAAGCTAAGATTTGATGGCTGTAATGTTGTAAAACTGGAAAATTAGTTTACGCCTTTATCGTAATTATGCTTCAACATTCAAGTGAACTTATTTTGAATATTTCGCTTTTTATATCGTTGAGTAAAATGATAAGATTAAGTAGATACATCTACAAACTTTTCATATTTATCAAGAACTTATGGTGAAATTACTTTGGGTGGGTATTTTTTGTCAGATGTAATTAATAAGTAATCAGCTATCGAAATATTAGAACATTGTTTGTTGAAAGGAATGAGTAAGAGACGTGAATTATCCAACTTATTTATTTCATAATGAATTTTATTAAGTTCTTTGTATGTTTCCGTTCTGTTTTATTTGTTTCATCCCACCTATATGTCGTAGCATCATTTTGTTTCTTTTCTCGCAATACGTAAATAACCATTAGTTAGTTTTATACTTAGAATAATGAACATAAATTTTGACTACCATCATTTGTAGCGTTGATGTCATTCTTGGACGGAGTGAAATTCGATCCATTACTGATTATATGTTAAAAATTTCCTATAATTTCTCAAGTGTCGATGCTCTTAGAGACTCCTGAACTTAGGTAAAAACAATTTATTTTATTCTTATTAGAATTGTTTCTAAGAATTCTGATTCGGTACTTCTTTTGATTCTGATGATAATTTTATGACAGTAAATATAAAACGAAATTTCTAAGCTCAGTACTTTGCTCTTTTTCAAATTTCAATCCTGATGGAAATGTATGAAAATAAATAAAATTTTATTTTCATCTACATGAAGAAGTACCCAATAAAAAAAGATAAGCGAGAAATATTCTGTGAAAAATCAGAAAGCAAATAAATTTATTTTAAAGCAGAAATACAATTTGTGCTTCTTCCATCCATATATGTGAATTTGAAATGGAAAATCTTAAGTTTAGAAAAGTTTCTCAACAACAATTCTGCACAAAGAGTGAAGAATAACTATCATTAAGTATTCCAATGAGCCTTATTTTACCATAAGCTATGCGAAGCACAAAGAAAAATCTATTCGAATGCCGGAAATTATATCTTGCCATGTTTCACTCGTTTGAGAGTTACATTAGATTTTCGAGTGGAATTGAACATAATGTTGACTCCAATTCAAAAGTATATGTGCTATCTACCAACAAAAACGAAAAAAAAAACTCGAGCAACATCAATGATGATTTTCAATAAAGTAAATGCAACAACTAACATGCGTTATCATTTCATGAAATACCCTCTCTTTAAAAGTTTGTGCTTATAAATACTAGGAACGAAACAAATAAAGAAGGAATTTACGCAACAAGGAAAAACTAAAAGAAAACAAAAAACTTTCGTACATTTTCGCAGATTTTTGTTCTACTGGGAAGAGAAGAGAAGTCTAGCAACCTTGCACATTCTTTGCGTGAAATTTGGCAACATCGCTTCGTGGTTTTAAATTAAATTCCTGTTTTTCTTCTTCATGAATCCTTCGTTTCTTTATGTTGCGCATTTCTTTCTCTTACTTACTATCTCAACTCACTAAAGCATTATATGTGATTGAATCGGAAGCCAGTTTTCCTTACTTTTAAAATCTCGCACAACCCAAATTGACAGTCGTGAAGTACAGAAACGAAGAAAAAAAATTAAATAAAATTCGAATGTGGTATTTCTCCCTCTCACACAAAAAGGTGTTATTTTGGGATTGAGAACGAAGCTTTTATTTTTCACTTCTTCTTTTTCTCTCATATAAGTATTAAATTGGGTGGACTCAACACCGGAAAAGCGGCAAGAAAAATGAAATGATTTCTGAATTGATTTTCATTTTTTCATACAATATTGAAGTGTCATTCACATAAGAATGTGATTTGTGATAAGAAAACAAAATGAAAACTTAGAGAACTCTCTTCAATAATCTTCTTTTCGTTACTAGAATACATATCAAGGATTTCTCACTCTTCTTATTTCATTTGGTTGCCTTCATGTTCATGGACAATTTGCCGCTTCGACCCGCACATCAAAACGAAAGATATTTGATTTCGATATGATATGCACGCGATTAAAAATCCTTGACACTTTAAATTTTAAAAATAGATAAATACAAGTAAATACCTTTCAAAAAAAAAGAGTTGAGTAGAAACTTAAAAAAAACAACACGGTGTAGTATTGATTACAAATTGCATGTTTAAGAGCCGCTCATGTTGCACTGCTTTTATCGTTTGAGTATCAATTAATATGCTGCAAGTTAAAACGTGCCAGAAGAAAAAAAAACCTGAAATTAATTCTTATACATTTACACTTATTTACGCACACACTCTCTTCGTAGAAATAGAAAGAAAAGATTTTCACAGTCGAGTTCACCACAAACTGTAATTCACATAAAGCGAATGAAATGATTATTACTTTCGCTTGACAACATTACCGTGGAATGAAAGCGACAAAGCTTAAGAGGACGAAACAAAAAATTAAAAGAGAAAAGGAAAAGTTTTAATTACTCGGAAAATGCGGAAAAAAGCTTTAAGGATGGGTCGTAAATGACGTCATAAGTAATTAGTGTACAATTCAGGAGGTTCAATGTGAATATTGAATTAAAATTTCATGAGAGAAAGAAGAAAAAGAAATTGCCAATGATCCTCATTTTCTCTAAATCTACTTTAATCCGGCTTTTCGACATCATTTTCATGGATGAATAAGACTAAAGCGATACTCGTCATTATTATTTCGTTTGTTTTGTTGACTGTGAACGAGCCTTTTCTGACTTGACGACGGCCAAAGTGCGGGAGATGAAAGGGCAAAATGAAATGCTGAGGCACAATTTGCTTAGAAATCCTATCGAGATTATTCTTGTATACACATTGCCTTATTACAAAGAATAGGCGAGCCTATAATAATTTTTTAGGTTGAATAGGAAAAAAGGGTTTGTTTCTGTAATAAACCATTTTAAGTATTTAAAACTTTTAAGATCTTTACATAAACAATATTGATTAAAATTTTAAACGATTATCTTCAGATGACCTTGACATTAATTTATTCACCCAGCTCCTGGTCATCCCCTGCTTTATAAGTTATTCCAACAAGCTCGTGTACGTCGTTCATTGCTTATAAAAGAAAATAATAAAAAGAAAAAAACTGCTGACATCTAATGCTTAAAATGTTCTCATTTTTGTGTCGTAATTTTTCAATACCATTAACGAGAGTAGCATTTCTTCTCTCTTAACAACAAAGCTTGAGCAGTGACAGCCTCGGGAAATTGTTTCTAAAAAGCTTCTTTCTTACGTTCATTCAACCTCAAATTGAGAGTGTAGATTGTTGAAGCTGTGACAATGGTTTAAGGTTTTGTAAGATTTATTTTTCTTTAGATAGATCGACGATTAATTCGAGCGAACATTAAAGCGATTAGAGGGAATACTCAAGTTAGGAACATTCTAAAGTAATTAAGGTTCCACATTCCATCCTTATTTCTCATTCTCTTTGTTTAAGTTCCATCGTTTGATAATATTCTTCAATGTGAATTCTAATTATGGAGTATCAAGCCCTAATTAAATTCATTCAACTTCAACATTGGTTAGT
>CVRI01000026.1:22674-158813 GCA_900005825.1 Clunio marinus | reverse complement strand
AGAATATTTTAGATTTTATCGACTAATTGCACTTTTTGTTCCTAGGTGATCCCAATGTGGAAGGGTAGAAAAGAAAAAAATGAATTTGAGATGGGCAAGCTCCACATGGGAAAGCTTCAAATTATGCCACAGCATAATTTTAAAGATACTTCGGCCTATGTAGGATTCTAAAATACATACCTAATTTCTCTTGATTAAGATTTCCTAGATTAAGATCAAGATTAGGTTAAGATCAAGATTAGATTAAAATCCAGATTAATTTCGGGTGAATTTGTATGGCAGGTACCTGAAATATAGAAGGTACAGACCCCATTTTCTCAGAATATTTGTCTCCCGATGAGAAACTCATCTTCCCAAAATATTTTCAAGATCGCTTGAGAAATGTGGAAGTTATTACGATTATAAAAAGTTAACATCCAGAGTCGAAATGCGACGTCGAAAAAAAGTTATTATTTTTACTTTTCTCGACGTTATATGATATTTTAAGCATATTTAAGCAAAAAAAATTTTGAATTTTTTTGCCAATTTCAATACGATGGCCCATGTTAATATGGTATAGGGCCGTCGTAAAATTAATTCCAAATTTCAGTGAAGAATCCTTTCAATTTTATTGCGATCAAAAATCACATGGCTCATTATTTGGCATTCTTTCACCATCTCTGTAAGTCATACCATCATCATCACAATCGCAATCAACCATGGGGCAACATTGACCTGGGGTGTAAATTAGTTCACAATGCTCAGGAACACCATTAAAATAGTGAGAACAATCAATTGAAGCACCCGAGTATTTTTCAGAAAAAACTCCTACAAAAAAGCAACCTTCGACGCCAGCTTCGACACATTCTAGATAAATGTTTTGTTAAATTTCATTATTTTAGTTCAATGGTTTTAAATGTCTCACTTTCTCGATTCGTAGGTGTTGAAGATACTTTGAAAGAAAAATAAAAACTTAACTTTTTTTTGGAAATATTTGAAATCTCACCTGACGTAAAAAGAGCTACCTAACTAAATTAAAGAAGCACAAAAACCTTTCAGAAATAAAATTCATTTTTATTGCTCTTCGATGTTCACGTCCTATAAGAGTGAAACTTAAAATTCAATTGAATTTATCAGACGAAGTTCTTAAGTGAATCTTTAGAAAATTTATCACACTCAATCCAATTTGTCGAGACTTCTGATGCTGCTTAGATGTCTTTTCTGTTCAAATCAAAACTCTTCACTTTCCTCCAACCGGTTGATATTCAATATCATCAAAACTTTCTTCTTCAAAGAGATTTTTTCCAGTTCGTACCATTTTGAACAATAAACTGATTGCTCAAATTCTTCGCACTGTGAATTAAAATATGACTCAAAATTTACAAATTCTTAAGCTTTTCATATTTACCGCTGTTGAAACTTTTGTTCCCATATAGCAATATGTAAAAAACTGAACCAATAAGCATAAAGAGGCAAATGACGCAACCGATTTCATTCCACTCTTTAGTTGAAATAATGTTGAAACTATCGCTCCGAAGTCTGATAACATTAGGAAGAAATTTATGGGCTGGAGAATGAGACTTGTAGTTTCAATGACGTTAAGCGCATGTAAATGTTTCTTGACCAAATCGTCAATAAAATTGTCGTCAGCATTTTTCCCAATCTTTGATGCTAAACCACTACAAATGGACATTTTTGATAGACCATGAATCGTCACCATTATAAAGAATGAATCGAAACCTTGGAATGCAAAATATTATTAAAATTTGATNAATTTAAATAGAAACACCAAATGTTCCGATAGTGAAGAAAAATATTTCCAGAACGTTGAATAAACTTTAGACGACACCTAAAAGAAAATTCATGAACGCATAAGCTTTATTAATGAAATCAGCAAACGTGTCCAAGTTAATTGGTTTGATCCCAAATGCAGAATAAATCACTACAAATGGACATTTTTGATAGACCATGAATCGTCACCATTATAAAGAATGAATCGAAACCTTGGAATGCAAAATATTATTAAAATTTGATTAAGTTTTGAACATTTTAATTTAATGTTTACTTATATAGAAGAAAACTGTTAAAACAACCATAACTGATATTGTTGCCATGTTAATCTCATGAGATGGATGCGAGTTGGGTCTAATGATAAAAATTTAATATAGAATAAACAATTAATCAATTTCAACCTCATCATAAGAAAGTTTTAAAATGTACAAGTTGCGGTTTTCTTACATTGTCCATGGAATCCTTATTTCAACTGTTAATACAAAATCTTTGATTGTAACAAAATTCCAAAGCACGAGAAAAGAACCACAGACTGAATAGATAGCAATAGAAACGAGTACGAGAATCCGAGTTGTTCTTCGATATGCTTTTTCAGTTTCATCGAAAATTTCATTTCCATCGCTCAGAATTATTTCCCTTAACTTTGAAAACTTCTTCAAGTGGAAAGAAATCACCAACAGTTTTGTAAAAGTCTGAGGAAAATGAATGTGAGTGAGATTCACCAAAAATCTTTTCAACTTACCTGTAGCCACACGCATGTTCCAACAAACGCCGAAAGCTGATCAGTTCCAGAAAAATCTTTTAAAATGTTTTTCATAAACGTGAAAATGGTGAAACCCCATAAAAATGTAAAATAAATGAGAAAGATCCATGAACCATTTCTAATTTTAAAAGGATCACAAGCTGTAAAAAAATTAAAGTTGAAAATTTTATGTTTATGCTTGTTTTAAAAAAATCTTACTTGAGAATTTGAAGCATTTATCGATAACTTCAAATTCAAATAAGTAATCAAAGTTGTTGTTTAGCAAATAATCAAACTTAAGTTTCAGATCACGGATATATTTTATAATCTGAGTCATTTTCAAGCACACTCAAAGTCGGTTGATGTAAAACTGACAAATTTTCGCACCTTTTCTGTTACTTTTATATCAAATCTAGAAAACTTGAAAATGTTTATTAATCATTAATGTGTCGCTTGCAAGGAATTAAATTATTAAAATCGATCATATAGGTAACGGGGAGTTGGAAGAAGGCGTTCATAAAGGAATCCTTGATAAATTTTTAACTTCACATGAATCATGACACAATTCCTTTCACGCCCTGAGTGCATTGATTTTTTTAAAATGATTTTTTAATGCTTTATCCTAAATACATAGTTAGGTATCACATTTGGAATCACGTCATGTCGGTCATTGCATAATATTGTAAGTTTTCTTATCTTCTGATTTTAAATATAAATAAATTATAAATTAGTTGACTAAATGCAGTGAATTGTAATGATAATCTTTTGTATTGAATGCAACTTCATTATCAGCCTTATAACATTGAAAACATTATGGCGAGAATCATAATCTTCAATCGTCGTGTAATTTATCATGTTTTCATATTGTTGTTGCAAAAGATTTTGTATGATGGCAATCTACCAAACATCACCACAATGATTCACATCTGGTTACAGTTACAGCAAACAAAACAGAAATGTTAAATTATTTATTAAGAAATCAAGTAACATACATGATTAGAAAAGAAGGATTATTCCTTCAATCACTACTTATTTGCTATTTGACACTGATTTAAGGTGAAAGATTCAATTGAGCTGCACAATATTCTTTCAGCTTCAAAAACCCTTGAATTAAGTCTTTCGTAAAATTGTTTCTTTTAAAAGGTTTGTTTAAAATTTTTACTTCATTGATTTTTTTTCTTAGAGGCATCTAAATGAAGGGAAAAAAGATTTCTATCTTTAACTGTTTGGTTGATGTTTAAAATATTTTAAAAGGGAGAAAAGCCAAAAGGAATGAAAGCCGTTCGAAAGTAAATATTAAAAGATATTAAATATTGTGGTGAAATTCCAAGCTTGTATTTTGCAGAAATTTCACGCTACAAAATATAAAAATTTGTTTAACAATCTAAGTGAACGCACCTCGTACGAAGTCTTGTCCTAAAGTGATATTCTTCATTGATTGAAAACCACTTTTATGCCAATTTTTAATCAAAATCAATTTTATTTGATTACCGGAACATTGGAATTGAGATTAGATAAACAAGTTTCTATCATTCCGTTTTCCTAAATTTTAATAAAGATTTGAATGATTATCTGAAGAAAATTAAATCCAATTTGGTGGTTGTTTTTGGAGGTGACAAATCAACCAAAAGTTTTTAAAAAGGTACATCAGGTACATACATACTTATCAAAACCATTTATTTCAAAAGTATTAAGAGAAATTTCTATTTATAACTGAAGTAGATGGAAAAATCAGCTGATAAATGGTATTCAAAATAATCTTATCGTTCATTCAAGAGTGATTTTTGCGAAATCATTAAAAACACTGATAAAGTTTTAAATGTATAAGTTGAATTCAGTATAAAATTGAAGTTTGAAGTGAAGAGTGATGAAAATTATTCATTAAAATTGGATGAAGTGTTGATCGCATCACTTTGAGCTTTAATCAAATCAAAGTTTGTAAATAGGCTTTTGTGAAAAATACTGACAAATAATTATAATTTGTCATGACACCAACAGCATCAAAAATAGTTTTATATTCATCATGGCTATCAAGTTGTTCTTATCGTGTTCGAATTTGTTTGAATTTCAAAGAGATAAATTATCAACTAAAACCTGTTGATTTAATGAAATTTTCATCATCTGAAAGTTACAGCAATGAGTACGTAGCAAGTCCAACAAAATATGTACCAGCATTAGAAATTGACGGACATACTTTGTTTGAATCGATGACGATCATGCAATATGTTGAGGAAACACGCCCACACAATCCTCTTCTTCCAAATGATCCCTCAAAACGAGCTCAAGTCAGAACAATTTGTGATATAATCGTCTCTGGTATTCAACCATTACAAAATATTGCTGTTGTCAATCGGATTATCAAACACTCTGTGGGCGAAAATCAAGAACATTGGAGACAATTCTGGATTTCAAGAGGTTTTAATGTCCTTGAAAAGATTTTAACTGAAACTTCTGGCAAATATTGTGTTGGCGATGAAATAACTTTTGCAGATTGTTGTTTAGTTCCACAAGTTTTCAGTGCAAGAAGGCAAGTTTCACATTAAAATTTTGTCGTTTTCTAATTATTTAACTTTATTTTTAGGTTTAACGTTGACCTTAATGCTTATCCAAACATATTACGAATTGACAAAGAATTATCAAATATTCCAGCATTTCAAAAAGCTCATCCAATGTCACAAGAAGATTTCCCCAAGGATAAGAAAATTTCAGCATTGCTTGAATCCAAACTTTGATAAATTACAATGACAAAGCTTGTCAATAAATGCTTTTATTATTCATTCAATTGCATTCTTAATCATTGATGAAATGTCTTCATGCAGAGACACTTTGTAAAATCCAACAATTGATTCAATAAATCGAACCGAGGGTTGCTGTAACTTTTGTTACAATAAAACTTATCAATTGATGACGAAATTGCATCGCTTCATTTATTTTCTCTGTCATGAAACGTCATTCACATAAAGGGAAAAATCATCTGCCAGATATTTTATGTTGATTGACAATATGCGCAATTATGATGTCAACCGAAGCTACTCAGATTTTTAACGGATAAATAATGTTGAATGAAAGTATGAAACATTCGAACGATTGAATGAAATGAGGGGAGTATAGAAAATAGTTTCAAGTGCACTTAATGTTCTATTTCATCATAACATGGCACATAAAATTTGATGCCGCATTATTCATGTTTGTTTTCTCTTCAACTGTTATGTATTTTTATTTCCTTTCTTTTTCATTTAGGTAGATGCCAAGTGAAGGCAAAAAATTATGAATTTATGACTTTAAACAAAGTTAAAGGAAGGGTTGAGCTTAAACTCTTCCTGGGGTTGAAATTTTTTTCTATGATTGTTCCGCAGATTGTATCGTTCTACAATTTTCCTGTAAAAACAACAAAACCATCAACTCATTCACAGCCAAAAAAGTGATAAAAGACTTTTATAAAATTTACAACTTTACTTTTTTCTGTTTTTATATCCAGCCCCTAACCAACGACAAAACATTAAAACTTTTTTTTTTAGTTTTTTTTAATCACACCACGATTTTTTTTAATTTGGTTTTTAAAATGACATCAAAAGCAGCAAAAAAAGCAAGAGAATTGTATTTCATCCGGTTTTACTGAATTTAAATAATTTAAGCAAGGAATTAAGGGAAGTAAGAATTTCTTTATTATTCAAATAATTCTGGTTTTGTGTTAATTAAAAAAAATCGACATCTATTTTTATTTAAAGTTATGTGAAGCGTTTGATCAAATTTTCGTTGGTTGAGATAGTTTTGTGCAACTGCTGATTCAATTCACATGGATGCAATAAACATCATGTAAAGCTAATCATGTACAATGACAATCTTTCACAATACTACACAAAATCAATCTTAATTGAATCAACGACAATTCACCGATTTCCGGTTGACTTGTCGCACATGCCTTAACAAAAGGACTCATATTTATTGTCCCAGGGTGGAAATTTTAAGTCCCATATCGAAATACGATTTAAAATATAAGTTGGAAATTCAGGTCAATTGACAGAACAAATTTCGTAACACGTTCTTATTCTGTAGGGTTCGATTTACACTTTTTAAGGGTTTTATGGTGTTTCAAGCAAATATTCGGGTACAAGAATTGTTCTACTTATTATGTTCTTAATTCTTTGACTCCTTTTGGTTTTTTTCTCTTGACTGTTTAATAATTGTCAAATAACTCAAAAGCACTTAAAGTTTTACAACTGATTGAAAAAAGATTTCTAAAAGTTTAAAAAACTAATGAAACATATTTAATACTAATAACTATTGCTTAATAACTCATGTAAAATACATTTTGGTTAATTTTCAAGTATTAATTCCTGAAAATAAAGCTGAGACATGATATTGCAATAAAATAAACTCGTGCACAAGAAATATTTAAATGAGAAAGACAAAGAAATTCTTGTTAGTAGTTATTGAAAAATTGAACTGAGTTGAGTGAAAATGTTTCATTTTTGTATTTTAACAATCTTGACTTTGGGAAATTTAGTTTCTGGTCAAGATACCACGAATTTTGATGGAACATGTCCTGAATATTGCGAACCCGTCGAACTTAACATTACCAGTGATATGGTATTTTTAATTAAATCATTTGAACTAAAGGGAAAACAGCTAAAACTGTATTAATTAATTTAATAGTTGACAGGAGTTTGGTTTCTTCAATATTTTATTCCTTATTATTATGAGGTAAATGCAAAATGTATGTATCTTAACAACACAGAGATTGGAGAAAATCAGCTTAATTTTGAAAGGCCTTTTAGAGACACGGAGTAAGTTTCTATTAAAGCTTTGGAAATTATTAAAATATTTTCTTTATTTTTTCAAAGCACAAATGAACCAACTTCGATTTTTGGTGAAACAGATTTTGAAAGCGATGGCTCAATAATTTATAAATTAATTGAATGTAAGTGTTAAAAGCAGATTTATCTCATAGAAAAACTTTAACATTTATTAATAAAATTGTTCAGTGGGTCTTCCAATTGAATCTCAATATGTTGTTGTGACTCCAGGTAATATTTAATGATAACTTTTAAATTTCGTATTCCGTGTTATTTTAACGTGTAAAAAGTGATAGAAGTGTTCTTTTCGTGCCGCGCTTAGTTATACTACACTTTTTACGTGACTTCAACAAAACTTAATTAATATTTAATGATATAAGATTCACGAAGTGTTCACGATTTTTTGACTATTTCTAAATATTATAGAGCTGATCGTGGAAATCGCTTGTCACGAATGCGGGTTTTATGAAAAGAAAGGATCAGGATGTGAGTAAAACTATTATTTGCACTAGCATTTAAGTAATTCAATTTTCTTTTAAATAGTTTACGCAAAAATTTACACAAGGCTTCCTTTCCCTAGTTGTGACTTGTTGGATTATGCTATCGACACATTAGTAAATTGTGGAATATCAAGAGAAAGTTTGATTTTACATGATCAACATGATTGCAAGCAATGTTTTGATAATAATTAATAACCTGAATAAATTATTGTCTTGAATTTATTACGATTTCTTTTTTTCAGCTCTTATTACCTATGACAATTTATTAATATAATTATCACAAAATAACATACAAATTAACGGTTTCTAATATTTCAAACTTATGATTTATGCTCTTTGAACCGTTAAAACCTATTTGAACCGTTACTGCAGTCTGTCAATAAATTTCGCGGTATAAACAAAGTACAAAAGTGAATAAATATAATGGAAAATCAGATAAATGCCGCAATTAACGCTATTAAACTGCTTAGATCAAGCGTTTCTAATGTATTTGATGTAAGTTGAAACAGAAATATTCATACCTGGTGAAGAGAAACAATTTTTTTATATCGATTTTCAGTCAACATTATCGGCAGAAAATAATAGCACCAAAGACGAGCCAACTTTTCTTCTAGAACTTCAAGATGCATTAAGTGTTGTTGACACAAACTTTAAAAATGTTGAGTCTTCAATAAACGTTTTGAATGTCCCATCGGGACCTTTGACTTTAGGCAACACAGGATATTTAAATCATGAAGCAGATCCAGATCGCCAAGCGGCTTATACAGAACTTGTCAATAGTTATAAGTGGTATGAGAAGACTCATCTCTACTCAGCTCTCGCCAACACAATGCTTTCTCACAATTCCTTAAAGCGTTCACTCTTCTCAAGTTCAAACAAAAGACGATTAATTACGCCAAGCGCTCATATTGCTCCTCCAAGACTAGTCGATCAAATCATCAGTTCAATGAATGTTAACAACATGACAATTAAAATTTATCGACCATTTGCTACAAATGCTTTCCTTCATGTAAGTTTTTCGAATTTTTATCTTATGAATTGAAGTCACTGAACGATTTTTTATTTCTCAGATAAATTTGAGTCGTGTTTTAAAAGCTGCAATTATCTTACGTGGTCTGATGATTGAATGGGTAACAGTTAAAGGCTTCAACGAAACACTTGATAATGTTGATGATCACTGGGTTGAATCTCGTTATGCAGTCTTCAGAAAAATTCAAGATCATGCACATTGCGCGATGCTTCATTTTTATTCACCAACATTTGCAGAACTTGCCATTCGTAGCTTCATCACATGGTTTGGAAGCTATTCAAATATTTTCTCAGAACCATGTAAAAAATGCGAAAAATTTTTGCTCAACAACCTCCCACCAACTTATCGTGATTTTCGATCTCTTGAACCATTCCATGAGGAATGCAGGCATTAAAAAATAATCAATATAAAATAAAGATTGAAATTTTAGCTTTTGTTTGTATTTCTTTATTTTTTGAAATTTCAGAACTCGAAAAGCTTAAATGATTCATGAGAAATATTTTAAACGAAAGGTTCAAGAGAAATCTCAACAACAGACACCGGGTTAGTAATTTCAAAAGCTTCTAAAACTGTTGGATGAAGAATTCCAATTCGGCCAATATCAATTCCTTTAAATTGAATAGTTGCACAACGGCCAGCAAAGTACGATGGATCTTTAAGTAAAAATCAAAGAAATTTAATTTAATTAAAAGCACGTTTGCAAAAAATCAAACTTCCACTTACCATTGACAGATTTAAGCCAGTATCCTTCCGTTTTATCCCATGGAACATCTAATGATTGCATCACTCGATCTAAAATTCCATGCACAACTTCAAATCCAGCATTTTTATTACAATTAACAGCACATAAATGACGTTCATTTCTTGCACCGACTTCAGCTTCGGAATCTCTTAAAACAACGTCTGAAATCTCGAACAATTTCAATGGTAACGGCATTTTCTTGTTAGCAGATAATGTCTTGAGCACACCAGGAAGTAAAGTTGTTCGTGCAATTTGAAATTCAACAGTTTTTGGGTTTCCAATGTGAACAGCTGGAATTTCATCAATTTTTTTGTTCATTTTTGTGCTGACATCATCACGAGAACAGAGTGTGAATGTAAGAGCTTCAGTTAATCCTGCTTGTGCTAATACAAAGCGCAATTGTTCACTCAATTTGTTCAATGGAAATAAACAACCAGTTGTGTTGATGTTTGGAACTGTTTTTACAATGTTATTGTATCCGTAAGCGATAGCAGCATCTTCATAAATATCTGCAGCATGAATAACGTCATGACGTGTTGGTGGAATTTCAACATCCAACTCATTCTCGTTCACAACTGAAGTCTTTAAATACATTCGACTAAGCATTTCAGCAAGTTCATCGGCTGATGAGCTAATTCCAATGTATTTATTGATTTCGTCAACATAAACTCTTTCGAAACGATACGAAAGTTCAGGATATTTGACAACACTTCCATCAGCATTCTTCACTTCAACAGCTTCGATCTTGAACGGCTTAGAGCAATGATGAGAGAACAAAGTTACAATTGTATCGAGAACAATTTTTGCTTTCGTTAAATCTGTTGCTGTGCACTCAATCAAGATGTTTTTTGTGTTGACAGAAATCTTTGAATGATCGCCATTAATAATTGGTGGAAGTGACAACACAACACCATTTGCATCATAAATCACTGGATAAACTGGTGAATCGCGAATAATTGGCAAATAAGTTTTCAACTGTGCATGAGTTGAATAGAAATCCATCAGCTCTTCAGCGTTCATTTCCTTTGTTTGATTAAGTGGAATGAAGCGAATATCCTTTGGAGGTTTAGCATCGTATGTGAAGGGACCTTTTATCGTGTCAAGATCGTGAGTTCCAATCGCAACTAAAACTCTTTTTCTACAAATGTTCTGATGAAGTTTATCTTGTAAATCAATGAAACGATCATATTTTTCCTTATTTAAATTGATGTCACGAAGAACAGCAGCAACAACGAACGGACGAATAAGTTTTGTAGATTCGGTCACTGTCATTGTGTGGATCGTCTTAGGCGTGATTCGTTGATATTTTGGTGGTTCCATTTTCTTTTGGAAAACCATTAAACCAGTTACCAAGCCTTCGAGACAGAGAAGATCATATCGATTTGCTGGGATGTCAATACGATAGATAATTTCCTCAGAAGCGTCTTGAAGTGATGCAGCATCGCCTTGTTCCTTCGTCAGCATTTGTTTCTCAGATGTCTACAATTCAAATCTAATCAAATTCTTTTAAACGAAAGCTTGTCTATTATTACTCACAACTTCATCAAGTTCCAAGCCAAACTCGAAACAAAGTTTCTGGAATTCATCATCAGCTGAAAAATTTGGCAAAAATTTCCATGTGAGAATAAATTTTTCAATTTTTATTTAAATTTAATGAAAATACGAACTGTATGATTTTCCTAATGCTTCAAATAATAACTCTTTTTTTACACCTATTGTCGGCATCTTAAGAAAGATTTTTATTCAGCTATATATAATTAAAAATTAAGTTGAAAATCTTTATTGAGATTTGAAGAATGTTTTTCGTGGCGGTGTGAAATGACAGACCGACACAACACAGATAACAACTTTATAGACAACATGTTAGATTTTTGAATAATAATTTGTCGTTATACTCATATGTTTATTATTATTTAATTAGAAATTAAATTCATTTAGAAATTGAATTAAATTTAGGAAAAATCTTATCTGTAAAAAAAAATTCTGAAAATTTAAGAAGAAAGAAAAGCCAAGACTTTTATTTTTATCATTTTTTGAATATATTTTCTTGCTTGTTATTACTATAGTATCCTTTAATTCCATTATAATTCAATTTTTAATGTAATTCTTCTCATTTGTGATCTTTAAATTCCTTGTTTTTGCCCAGGAAAGACTATAGCGTACTTTTATTCTTGCAAATTTTATCTAATTTCTGAAAGTTGAATGAAGTTTCATTTTTTTAGATAAAAATCGGCTTGTAAGAAAATTAGAAGAATGAATTGTTGTTGAAAGCCATTAGAGATGTTTTATTATGTGTTTGATATTAAGCTTAATTCAGAAAACAATTCAATGAACGTTTTTATGCCCAATTTTTTATGTTCAAAGAATCATATTTCGTCAAAAAGCTTTCAAATCGTTACCCATAAAAATCTCTATCTTAATGCAAGCTTTTATGCTTAATAGTCGACTCATATTTAATCAAATTCGGTACGAAACCAAAGAAATAGATTTTTTTTCATCAAAAAGCTTTTATATCATGTTGTTGTAATTTTGCTCAACCATGATTTTTTCAAAGAGCAAAATAAGCATAAAAAATTTCATCATGCTGAGAAAAAAACAAAAAACGAAAATCTACACTTTTCTTTTTGTGTTTTTCTGTTACGTAAAATGTTTTTCACTTTTCTTTTAAGTCCTACCAGTAGTATGAAAAGTTTTGGGGAGCTATTTTTAATAATGTAGCATAAACAAAAATTTAGTAGTCATGCATCATCACTACTGCCATCATCATCATCATCATTATTTTTTCTTCCTCTTGCGCGTTGAGAACAAACTTTAAACCTTTTTTTTTATTCTTTTATATTTTTTATGAGAAGAATTTCTTATAAGTGACTCGTGAAAACTCAAAACTTGATTAAGGAGTCGTTGGTCGATTCACGATGATAGAAAAAAACTTTTTTTTAATTTTTTTTCTTTTTTTTGTGTTGTGACGAAGATAGAAGCAAGAAATAATTGGATTTGTGTTGTTGTTTAATGTGTCCATTTAGCTGGCCATGGCTAAGAGTAGAATTAAGAGAAAAATATATTATTTAATTTTTTGATAAATCAATTAAATTTCAATTAAATTTCTCACCTGCTTATCAAATTCATAAGGTGTTTGCTGCAAATCTGTAGAGAGATTTGTCAAATCACCACTACCACCAATATATGGAACGCTTGGATGGAAAGACGCTTGACCATTGACACCTCTCATGTAGTTCATCTGCTGTTGTGTTGTATCCATTTGGTACTAAAAATAAAAAGAAATGAAATTAATAATAACAAATTTAATATTTCAAATGTCTTTCATACTTGGAAAATATCTTGCATGGGAAATTCAGCTGGTTGGTCATAGTGTCCACGTGGAACAACAGAGATGTTAGATTGCATTTGCCATTGCTGTTGTTGGTTCTTATCAATCCATGAATTTCTTCCCGGTGCCATTGACGGAGCTGTCATCATAGCACTAGCATCCATATCTAGTAAATTCTGGCCACCATAACCACCGCTTGAACCACTATAAAAGTTTGTTGTCATCTTATAATTTCTTTCATTGCCAATAGGCGCTGGCGCTTTGCGAGAATCATCAATCGGACCATTTACAGACGACTGCTGTTGTTGCTGTTGTTGAGAATTGTTATTTGGTGACATTGATGGTGACGAACCAGTAAAATCCATTCCACTTTGTCCACCACCATAATTTCCATATTCTTGGAACCATCTTGATGATGATGACGATGGTTGTTGATTTACTGATGATCTTTGATAATTCTGTTGTCCTGAATTACCACCACCAGCACCTGGTGACTTCATAAAACTGTTATTATTGTTATTATTATTGCTTGGTGGTTGCATAAATGAAGTTCCAAATTGAGTTGCATTCATTTTATTTTGATTTTGAACTCCACCACCAATCGATGATGATGATGATGTTGATGACGATGTTGCACCTCCAACAGCTGATGATGAAAAAGCTGATGCTTTTGGATTTAATCTTGACATCGATGCATTAACATTTGTTTGGTTCATTCCATAATCAAAATTTCCATAGTCAAACAAACCAGGACCACGAGCGAAATTTAAATCCATTCGATTGTTTCCATTACCGCCACCAGATGGCCTTTGAAGCGGTCCCAATGATGACTGCATTGGACCTTGACCAATCGGCTTTATAACAGCATTCAAATCACCATAAGAAGTTGGATTAACATTTGCAACACTTGTTATATTCGGTGCTTGTGTTGATGGTGGTGTAGCTGAATTACTTGATGTCTTTGATGAGCTTACTGGTGAATTAATTGAAGTTCCACGATAACCAGGTGCCTTTGATGGTTCTGACTCTATGAAAGATGTTGTCACTTTCATTGGATTAAACACCATCGGTGATTTATCTTGCGACCATTTTCCATAATTATCGAATAATGAATATTCTAAACCTTGAGGGTTGCTTACATGAAGATCACCAAGTTTCGTTTGAATCTGATGATGATCAGAGCTATTATTATATGGTGTACTAAGATCCAATGTGTTGACAATATGCGACGAATGTGGCGATGCATTAACATTTCTTGTTGGTGGTCCAATTGGCGTAATTGAACGTGTAAGAGTCGAAGTTGAAGTTGATGTCGAAACAATTGAATCTGAGAATGAATTTGTTAAAGCACCAACAGTTGATGATGATAAACTGTTTGCAAATGGTGCTGGTAAAACAGACGATGACATTTGTTTTGTTGGTGATGATCCTAAAGATTTTCTTTCATCAATTGAACCACAAAGCTTCGACGCAAATGTTCCCGACGATGACGACGACGCTTGAGATGTTACAGCAGATGAATTTCCAATAGAATTCTTCAATGCTTGAATTGATGTTGCAATTGATGTTGCTGGCTTTGATGGTGGACCATTTGTTGCCATCATCCCTTTCTTCGAGTTATCAACTTTTGGTGTTGGTCGCATAATTGCATTTGTTGATGACGATGACGATGCTGATGTTGTTGTAAAAAGATTCTTAGCGACCAATGGTCGTTGTTGATGAGATTTACTGTTGTTGCTATTGTTATTGAGATGTGTAGGAGTCGTTGGCTTTGTAATACCACCAACATTTGATGATGCTGAAATTTTAGAAGCTGCAGCAGCGAATGAAGCACCAGCTGGTTTTACTGGATTTTTAACAGTTGGAAAAGTGTTTAGGCTTTTCTCCCAAACACTCGTCCCGTTATTTATAGCAATTGTTGTTGGGACAATCGCTGGAACTATCGCTGGTGTAACGATATTTGTATTTGATGAAGATTTCTGTGGTTGTTGTTGTTGATGTTGACAATTATTACGTTGAAGCATACTCAAAATATCAGCATTTGGGTCTTTAATTAATGTTGAAATTAAATTGTGTGCTTGTTTTGTTGCTTCTGGAACGCCTTTAATTGTAATTGAACGATCGCCTTGAGTCTTTCCTTGTTTCTCAACTTCAATATGTGCACCAGTTTCAGCTCGAATTGTGTTGATGTTTGATCCGCCACGTCCAATAACACGAGAAATCGCATTCAATGGAACTTGAATCTTCTTACAACCAATTTCGTTTGCTGACGATGACATGGATGATGATTGCGGTGCTGTTGTTGATGATGAAGATGTAACAGTTGTCAATGATGCTGATGGTGTTGGTTTACGTCCAACTTCCTTCCATTCTTCTTCACGTGGTGGTTTAACTGAACTTGTCGATGGAGCATTTGAAACTTTTGTCGGTGATGTTGTTGACTTTGGTTTTGACAGTGATGACGATGACGATGATGATGTTGTTGTTGAAGATGATATCTTAAAGTAATCAATCTCATAATCATCACCACCACCGGCAGATGATCTTGTTGAACTTCCAAAAACCAAAGACTTTCGATGTTGATTGTTTCTTGTATTTTCATAGTTCTTTAAATCACGCGGTGATTTTCCACTTGACGTTTCTTTTGGTGCAACATTTTCCTTCTCGATCGGCTTTATCGACTTTATCGTTAAATCAGCCGATCTTTGATTCTTTTGATCACGATTACGTTTTGAATCTTCACGTGAACTTTTATTCATTGATTCGATTGCAGCTGATGTTGCTTTTGAAACAGGCGCTGGACTGCTTGATGATCTTGTGGATGAAGCTTTGCCACCACCACCACCATTTGAAGGCTTTGATGATTGAACAGCATTCTCTGCTTGATTTTTCTTACGTTTTTGATTCTTTTGATTTTTTCCATTTTGATTGACATTTTCAACTTCAACTTGATTATTATTGTTGTTGTTGTTATTCTTTGACGTTGCACCTTTCGCATCAGATGATGAACATGATCCTTGATCAATCCCTGAGTCGCCTTCTTCTTTATCCATCAACACTGGTGGACTTTCAATCTCTTCATTATCGTCATCATCGTTTGATTCTTCTTCCGAATCATCTGAATCTGGTTCATCAATCTTTCGACCTTTTCCTTTTTGATGATGATTTGCATTCTTTTCTGTTTGCAAATCATTACCATTTAATTTTCTTTGTGCTTCACGTTTCTCTTGCTTTCGTTTCTTCTTTCTTTCACGACGCTTAGCAGCAGCTGCTTTACGAGCATCTTCTCGTGACTTTTCCATGTCCAATTCTTTCAATAAAATCGAAGCATTCATATTTGCCTTCGTAGCTTGCGTTTCTTTTGCTGCACGAATTATTTTCACACATTCATGACATTTATCAACAACTTCCTTTTCAACAACTGTCGTATAACGAATCATTTCCTGATCCGATGGAAATTGTGTGACATGATTCACCATCCATTTAACAACTTTTATGTGACCTTTACGAAAAGCCGCCATCAAACATGACACTTTACGATTATCTTGTGAATCAATATCAGCTTTTGCATTATATAAAGCTTCAACAACCCCAAGATGTCCACCATTTGCTGCTAGCCACAATGGTGAATTTCCTTTCTTATTCTTCACTTCAACCGCAGCATGACGTGACAAGAGAAGATCAACAAACTTTAAATGTCCCTTATCAGCTGCTATTGTTAATGCAGTGTCACGTGAAGATGGAACAGGAGCTGCATTAACATCAGCACCTTTATCAAGAAGACCTCTACCGACTTCAATGTAACCACCGCTTGCAGCTTCCATTAAAGGTGTTAAACCAGTTTTTGCACGATGCTCAACATTTGCTTTACGATCTAATAACAAGCTGACCACTTCATGACGTCCTTGAAAGCATGCAAGTGTAAGTGCAGTGTTGCGATTTGTTTCAATCTGAGCATTTATATCACTTCCCATATCTAAAAGCAGACGAACAGCAGCTGTATGTCCATTCATTGCAGCTAACATTAATGGTGATATTCCCAATTTACTTCCTGTTCTCGAGTTAATCTCAGCACCTTGATTTAACAACAATTTTATGATGTTAACATAGCCACCACTTGCTGCTAATGATAATGGAGTATAATCAGATACATTGCGATGTTCCTTATTTGCTCCATATTTGAGTAGAAGATCAACAACTTCATAACGTCCACCAGAACATGCTAATGACAATGGTGTGTCTTTTGTACGTTCTGATTGCGCTTCAAGATCAGCACCGTTATTAATTAATGTTTCAACAACTTTCTCATGTCCAGCGGTTGCTGCAAGAATTAATGGAGTAAAACCTTTCTTATCGCGATGTTCAATATTTGCTTTACGATTAAGTAATAAATCAACAAGCTCTTCATGTCCACCAGCACAGGCAAGTGTTAATGCTGTATCATGATTTGAATCGGTTTCTGAATCAATTTCAATTGAACGATCAGTTATTGTTGTTGCTGGCGTTGCTGATGTTGTTGACGATGATGATGTTGTTGTACCAGTTGATGTTGATCCGGGGATGTTTGGAAATTGTTGGAGTTGTTGTTGATGTTGCTGCTGTTGATCAAATTGATATTGATTCTGACCACCAGATGGCGCTTGTCTCACAGCATATCTTTTATCTTTCATCCTCTTTTGTTGCTCACCACCGCCCCCAACATTGCTACCACCTGATTTCTTTCCACCTGCTGCTGATGCAACATTTGTTGATTTTGATGATGCTGGATGAGGAACCGGTTCAACATGTGACTGTGTTTGTGTTCCCATCATTTGTGTTTGTGTTGCAACTTGAACTTGTTGTTGATGATTTTTTGTAATAAATGGTGGAACTTTTTGCTGATGAATCATTTGTAGATGTTGCTGTTGTTGTTGATACTGCTGTTGCTGTTGGTATCCATATTGAAAGTATAACTTTTCTTCTCGAGTGAGAATTGATGGAAGTGGCACCACCGGTTGGGCACTTTCATTTGTTGCCGTTGTTTGTGTTTGTGCAACATTTTGATGAATCTTTTGTGGTTGCATTCCATCAGGAGCTTTCATAATATGCTGCTGCTGTTGTTGTTGTTGCTGCAGTTGAGCATCAGGAAGTTGAAATAATAATTGAAGTGATTGTTGTGATGCTTTATCCCCATCAACATTAAACACAAATTTCGTCTGCTGTTGGGCATCAGCTTGCGATTTTTGTGTTTGTCCGCTTGATGTTGATGATGCAATGACAGGTGGTGCTGGCACTTGGAAGTTTGCACCAGCTGGCATTAAAATATTTTGAGTTGTTGGATCCATTTGAAGGAGTGATTGATGCTGCTAATATGAAAAAGAAATTTTGTGTCATAAATGAAGGAAATGAATAAGGAAGGAAAAATTACCTGAAGTTGAGAAATGAATTGAAGCTGTTCGACAGTAAATTGTGGCGGATAATCTGACTGATCAATTGCCATCAATAAATTCGATTCGTCCTTTCCTTCCATCATATCACTGCTTTCATTCAACATCATATTGTCATCATTCTCATTTGTTGGCGACGATGTTTCGGATGTTAATTGATGTTGCGTTGGTGGCCAATGTGGCGTAGCCCATTTGGTTTTACAAATCTGATTAAGACCGAAAAAGTTTGCATATTGTTCCAAGTCTTGATTGTTGATGTTGGCAGCAATTTCCTGTGGATTCAAACTTTCTTTTAATTAAAGTTCATTTGATAAACATTTATAAAACTTACGTGAAAAGCATTCGAAATATCAGGTGAAACATTCAAAGCTTGCATAACTTCATCAACCCATTCGTAATTGTAAATCGGACCATGAGCATCATCACCTTGATTTACTGTCGTAACATCATCAGGATTAAAGGATTCTAATGACTCTTCCAATGACGGATACGTTCCATCACATACAAAATCACTTGCATTCATTTCGCTGAGGGTCGCGAGTGTTTTCTCCAAATCTTCTTTGGATGGTTCACGTTTCTTCTAAGAGAAGGAAGAAAATTTCATTTTTATAATAAAATGAAATCACAAATAAAGATTTCAACTTACAAATTTCCCTTGAAGTAGACTCGAATCATTAGATAAAGATTGAAGAGCTGGTAAATGATCGAAAATATGCGTCAACTCAGCCATGTCGTCTTGAATAAAATTTTAAATTAGATAATTTTAAAATGTAATTAAAAAGGAAGAAGAAAACTTACTCGCAAGATTCTTAGCATCAGGTGAATTTGGTCTTGAAGAGTTTGAGCTTTCGGGTGGTGTTTCAGTTGGCGATTTGGGCGGATCAATGAGTTGGGCAATTTTACGAAACACTTTCGGATCCCAATGTGCTGAACGATTTGATAAATTATTGAAGCGAGTCTTTTGAATAGCTTCCAAGTCAATGAGACCACAAGCTCGCGTGCCTTCATTCACTTTCTCCTTCTCATCAGGCATTGAAATAGCCGTTGATGATGCTTCAGGCACCGATGATTGAGGAACAACTTCAGATTGATTTACTTCAGTTTTTGAAACATCCGAAGACGATTGTTGTTGTGTCGCAATTTCGGACTCAACTTTAGGTGTTGACTTCGACTCAGTTGATGTTGATGACAGTGTTTGTGATGGAACCTGAAGTTACATTCATTAATCTAATAATTCTAACAATTAATTTAAAATCTTTACCTCTGATTGTGCCAGTTTTGTCTTACGAGAAATCTTCGGTTTTGCTTTTGGCCTATCACTGATGGCAGTTGCTTGCGATACTTCAGACTTGGCTGTAATATGAGTTGTTGTTTTATTTGTCGATTGAATTTGATTCGTTTGGGTTTGATTGGACACGGAAATGTTTCCTTTTCCTAAAGATAATAATTTATCTTAAGAACGTGAAGCGTAATAAAGGATAACAATTGAATAATGAAAATAATAAAAAATTTGTGTTTACCTTGGGCCGGTGTTGTGATATCAACATAAGTGCCAGATGGCAACAATGTTGGTGGTGGACCTGAGTCATTGATGAATTGAATATTCTTCTGTAAAATAAATAAGAATGTTCACACATTTTCGAGGTGCTTAAAACACTTTTCAAACCTTATCAAGAGTACTCTTCATGCAAGTAACATTCTCGTCTTCTTCACCTACACCAGAACTTCTCACTTCAACAATCGGTTGTTGACTCTCATTAAAGGAACCTGACGAACTTTTCTTACGTGATACATTCTTCTGTTTATTCGATGATGATGCCATGCAGAGATTATTTGTTATCATTGGTTGATGTTGATTACCACATGCTGCTGTCACATTCATGTTGTTAGTATTTTGTTGTTGATTGACCATTTGATTAACAGCTGTTTGTGCTTTCGTTAAACCATATGCGAGGCCATCTTTAAAGCCAGCTGATTGGAGGAGTTTCATTTGGGTTAGGATTGAAGATTCGGATGGTGTTTGTTGTTGCGCCATCGCAACATTCGGATCCATGATGAAGTTGACGTCAGATTGTGATGGTTGAAACATTCCCGGTGGTTCTGGCAAACGAATTACTTCTGTAACATCGTGCAGACCAGGCGGTGCCACCATAAACTGCTGTTGTTGTTGTGTTTGTTGTGCCGCCATTAAATGTTGTTGTTGCTGTTGTTGTTGAAGCATTTTCAACTGCTGTTGTTGTTGATGTTTCATCTGCGCTAAATTAAGTTGAGGTTGTTGATGTGGCATTGATGCTGGTATGTAAATTGGTTGATTCTGTTGCTGCTGCTGTTGTTGTTGAGGCGGTGGGATGGAAGTTGGATAGTCCAAAAGTAATTGAACAACACCAGTGTGACCGCCTTTTGCTGCTTCAATCAACATCGTACTATTATCCTTTAACTTATGATAAGGATCAGATCCATGAGCTAATAACAGTTCAACAACTTGCTGATGACCACCAGCACATGCCAATGAAAGTGGGGTATGGTCGTTATTTGTCGTTTGACGATTAACATCGGCTCCTTTCTGAATCAAGAATTTGACAGTGCAAATGTGACCAGCGCGGCATGCTTTCATCAATGGCGTTCGTCCACCTTCACTTAAATGCTCCAATTCAGCTCCAAAATAAAGAAGAACTTCAGCAACTTCTGTGTGACCATTTTCACAAGCATAAGTCAACGCTGTGTCACCTGTTGGCGTCTGTGCATGAACATCAGCTTTATTATCGAGAAGAAACTTTACTAAATCCAAATGTCCTTCTTGTGCTGCTTCCATTAATGGTGTACTCGCTCCTAGTTCAATATCAGCACCATGTTTAATGAGATAATCAGCTACTTCAAGAAATCCTCCACAACATGCTAATGTCAATGCTGTTTCTTGTGTCTCTTCAGTTTGGGCATTAATGTTGGCACCTGAATAATTAAATTATTCGATTATTAATTTTTCTATTTAATTTCAATCATCTTACCTTGTGTCAATAACAATGAAACCATTTCATCGTGGCCTTCACGTGCAGCTTCCATCAATGGCGTGTATCCTTCGTCATTAACTTCTTCAATGTTTGCACCACGCTCAATGAGAAGCATTGCAAGATCAACATGACCGCCACATGCTGCTAATGTTAATGGCGATTCAAAAGAATCTGTTGGCATATTGACTTGAGCGCCTGAATCAAGGAGAAGTCTTGCAACTTCGACATGTCCATCCATTGATGCTTCCATTAAAGCTGTGTGCATTTCATCGGTTTTATGTTCTTGATCAGCTCCAGCTTCAAGAAGAAAACGAACCATATCAAGATGACCTTTATAACAAGCTAATGTTAATGCACTCTCTTTGAATTCATTTGAATGTGTATTTATGCCAGCACCATGATCGAGAAGGATCTAGAAGAAGAAAGAAATTCGCAATTAAAAAGCATTTTTCAATCATAATTCATGCCAATGAAACTTGAAATTAAACATCAGATAAGATCAAAGATGTTATCTTCGCTTGAATCACGAAAGAATTAAAATTCATTAAATCTTTCAGACTCAAAAGCTCAACTCTCGGAATGTAATCATTTGAAGGGGAAAATGGCTGAGTAATTAAATGGGAAACTCACTTTAGCTACAGCAACATGACCAGCTGAAGCTGCTTCCATAAGTGGCGTATGTCCATTCTCGTTGTGATCTTCAACGTTCGCTCCATTGTTAAGCAATGTTTTGACAGCTTCAACATGTCCACCAGCACACGCATACATTAGCGGGGTGTTGCCAGTTGATGATTGTGCATTGACATCAGCGCCATGTTTAATGAGAAGCTCAATGATTTCAATATGACCAGCTGATGCTGCTTCCATGAGTGGTGTGCAGTCGTTCTTTTGTCCTCGATCTTCCACCTGTGCTGACATTGCGAGTAGGACTTGAGCAAGTTCGTAATAACCAGCAGAACAAGCGAGTGAAAGGAGGGAATCACCATCGTCGGTTGCTTCATTTAAACTGTTTCCTTCAACTAATAATCGTCTTACAGCATTCACATCGTTATCGGTACAGGCAGCAATGAGGGTTCGAGACAATAAACTGAAAGTGATTTTGTTATTTAGAATTTTCTTGCATATTTTATGAATTTGAAATTCAATTTTCTTACTTTTTATCACGGGGACTTGCGTCACTTCGCATTCGGGTGATAGTTTGAGCAGCTTCATCAAGGGCAGCTGTGGCGCTTCTAAGAACAGGATTACCTTTCTTTTTTTTGCTTGCCGCAGCTGCCTCTAGAATTGCATCAATTCGTGCTTGCTTTGAGAATTGCGGGTGTTGATCTAAATCATCGTCAACGTCGAGAAGGAATTTTTTTGAAGGTCCACTTGGATGTTCTTCATCAGTCACATCTGATTCTTCATCAGAATTATCTGCATTACTTGACTCTTCTTCCTCTTCTTCTGAAACATCTTCCTCCTGTTCATCATTCTCTGATTCGCAGGACTCATCTTCAGGAAATTCTTCGGTAGAAATGTCATCTTGATCTTGTGGAAATGACTCCTGGAAATAAAGAATAAAATGAATTATTATCATCTAAATACATAACAAAGTAACTCATTGAAAGTTCTTAGGTCGATTAGTCATTAAAAACACGAATAAGGTTAAATAAAATCACTCAAACTCGCACACTTGAATCAACATCACGATGACACTCGATGTTGTCACAATTCATTGCGCTAAGGCCAGTTCTCAAGTTGTTTATGTTCTTGCTTAAAAGTGTATCAAAATAATATTCATTTCATTAAGCAAAGGAAATTTATAATTTACATGCAGACAAAGTGGAAGACATTTGCAAATTACATCAATAAAAATCAATTTCACCCTCTGCTTCGTTTATTCCTTTTTTACTTTAACGTAATCTGCAAATTCTTCCTCGAAAAAAGTTTTCATAACTAAACTCAAACACAAGCAAAGAAAATCAAGCATTAATGATGACTTTCAGGTTTACTCGCTTTCTGGAAACTTCTACAATTTTTTTACTTTAAATTTAACTGTAAATTTCACATTTTTTCAATTATGAGCTTTGTAAAAAGTTTCTAAACTGTAAACAATAATTCGTTCCTTCTTATTTAATTAAAAAAAAAACAATCTAACGCAAAAACAAAAAGTAATCGCAAATTTAGTTAATGCTTTTGGGAGTAATAAAAATAATTAAATCAGCCAAAAGGATTCATTAAGAAACAAATAATTATCATACACAAATATATTTAAAAGCTATGTATGATGATTGTGTCACTTACCAAGAGATCTGGCCTTAGACACAAACATGCCAGGAGAATCTACAGTAAAAATATGTTTTTTTTTCATTTAGCCCCAATCATATCAAAAATAAAAATATAAAAAAAGAAAATAAGATTCAATGAGGAAAAGCAGTCAAACTGTCTCAAATTTCCACCAGTTTGAAAACAAAAAAAAAATTCCTTTATTTTATGTTTATGAAATGAATTATGATCGTCATGCGAAAATGACGTTCAAATCTTTTTTTGAATGAAATTAACCTAAATAGATCTTTTTTCCAAACACATAAACTAGAAGAAATTTACATTCTATTAGCCACACATAGAATAAAATGGAGACCTTGCAGTTGAACATTAAATAGAGACCAACCCTATCTATGGAATCATATTTAAGTGAAAATAAAAAGAGAAATGAATGAAAACCTAAAGTTCATTGCTATTTTACAAACATTATTTTCTATATAATCATTCAGTACATGCAAGTATGCGTGTGTAAGTGTGTACGTGTGAATGGCAATAGTTTGTCATTAGAGATTTACTTTAGAGAATGGCTCAAAAATTCATCATGCGGCACAATACTCAAGTACTTTCAATTGAGAAATAATATTAAAAGAAAAGCGGAATGTTTCGCTTCATAAGAACTGAGAAGTTAGCCGAAATTTTAATCAAGGGTAGTGGGGGTGATGTTGATAATAAATTTAAGATTCAATTATAATAAAGTAATAAAATAAGTTTTCAATGATTTTCATTTAAATATGAAAAAAGATTCTTATTATTCGCAGCAGATCATAATGTGCTTTTAGATTTTGTTTCATCTTAAATATTAAAAATTTATGTTGCAGTCACAAAACTCGCTTGGTGTGGGAATAAATTTTGTCTTAATCCCAAAACAGCTCATAAGTAAACCTTACAACCGTTCGAAAGCATGCCATTATTTTTCGTTAATTGTGAGAAATTCCGGTGTAAGTCATGTGACCGCTTTTTCCTAACGCAAGTAGATTTTTACATCACTTGCGAATGGATTTGAAAGCTATTTTTAAAACATTTTTCTTTGAAGGAAAGTTTTGTTTTTTTTTTTATTTAATATCTTTTTCTTTTACTTTTTTTTCGTGCAATGAAATTGAGAGCCGAAAATGAAAAAAAATTTCTTTTAAATTTTGGATGAGAAGGTTCATCATCATTACACTTCGCTTCCCATGCACTTGAATCAGAAAAAATAAACAACAGACATCATAGACTCGACAGATTTCTTCTTCTCTCTTTTTTTTATTCTCTTTCGCAAAATAAAAGAAAAATAAATAAATAACACAAAGAAAAAATTAAACTTTCAATCAACAAGATATCTTTTCAATTGATTTCGGCGGAAAAAGTCTGGCAACGATGGACACTTTTTCGGTGATGAGTTTATTTTTGCACCATCGATTTAAGACAACAAGAAATTGTAATTTTCGATGTTTGTTGAATTTAAATCGTCTTAAGGTTTGTCATCATCAATTTTGAATGGATCGAACGAGATGTTTGACAACTTTGAAAAAACATGAAGGAATGACGAAATATCGAAAAGCTGATATTTATTTTAGAACCTTCGGTAAGCTCAGTTGCGTTGTAACAATTTTTTTTATTCTTTTAACCTTTGACATTTCCTCATTGCGGGTGTTTACAGAAGGACGGGAGAATTTTTAATATAATTTAGACGCCCACTGCACCCAACGCACTCAAAATAACAACTTTATTGAGTTCATTAACCATTTGTCAGACATCAAAGTGGACATTTGACAACCAATAGCAAAATGTTACTGCTTGCTACTGAGTCTCTTCATTACACAGAAAAAAAATAATTGTTTTTGAAGCTCAAATGAAAGCAACAAGCATTATGAATATTTTGAACTATCTATTTAAAGGAAACAACGACTCTGTTTAATATCAAAGTAGTGGCAGTCTTAAGTTACAGCCACAACTTCACAACTCGTTTTGAAATTTAACCAAAAAAAAATAATAAAATAAAACACCGGAGAAACCCGATGAAAAAGATTTGTCGTGATACGAACGGAATTCTACCATTTAATTTTTTTCCGGTTTTAATTGAAAATAGTGAAACAGTATAACATGCAATACTAAGCACAAAAAAGAAAAGAAATAGATCTTAGTTTTTTTTCTGCGAACAATGAAGTGGAATCTAATTATGTTTTAAAGCTTCGAGACCTTCATGACATTCCATCTGGTGTGACGCTCGATCAAAGTCGATGCAATTGTTTTTAGCTGGCTTTTTCTTCTCAATTTGAATGAGTTGAAATTCCAATGATGATGGAGCAAAAGCAAAGCAGCTCTTTCTCTCTCTCCCTGTTTCTTTTTCTTTCACTCGTTCATATGCACACACTCACACAAACATGATGAATATCAACGTTTTGACTTAGATACTTCTACTCGCCATTTGTCATGTTCATGAGTTGTGGTTGGTGTAAAGTAATAATAAAAATAAGGAATTTCCTTTAAGCACTTGAAGAAAGAAAAAGGAGCAAAAATCGAAAAGCTGAAATTTGCAAAAAACGATGACGATGATGGAAAAATTTGCAACACTGCGCGTATTAAAGAGAAAATCACTACACACAAACACATTCACAATAGCATACAATCTCACGATCATTACTAAGTTCTTACAATATTTTTTTCCTTTTTACTAGTTCAGGTAGCAAAATAAATCGAAAGGAAAAATATTTAATAAATGAAAAACTATCAGTTGAATGAAATTTTCCATTCTTTTCATGAAACTTTATAAGAAATTTTGCGGCCATTTGGGTCGAAACAGATTAGATACTCAAAGTTGACAACACGATTAGTCGGATATCACGTTGGTTTAACACACATAAAATATTTTTTTCTTTCTAGAACATGAAACATTTTTTACTGTCTGCAAAAATTGAAGAAAAACCATCCCCGTAAAAATGCCGCTTGTGATTGGGTCAATGAATGATAAGAACAATGAAAATAAATCGCTTCTCAATTTCAATGCAAAAGCCAACAAAAACTTTGAAAGTTTTGTTTTTTAGGTTGTGGTTTCGTCAGCAAATTATATACTCAGAGAGAAATGGGAATGAAATGAGTCGAACGCCGCATTAGCGATATGCACTCTTATGGGGATGGATTTTTTTTATTTAACCATTTGTACTGGCAACAATGCAAATACGAATCAAATAAATGAAAAAAGTAACAAGAAAAATATTTTTTTCGTAGTAAATCCATTTGTGAATGTGGAGAACGGAATTTTAATAGGAAATATATCGGGGTGGTTTAAAAATGACGTATAAATTTGCTACTATTCTAGACTATATACTTAGTAACACTGTTCCTATTAACATAAAAAATAGGGCATATTATCAAAATAAATGAATATTTTTATTATATGTGAACAGTCCCCTCGAGAAGCCATTTTGATCTGAACTTTTCCCTTTTTCTTTCTTCGTCACTTTTTTTTGCTTAAAAATTATTAATGTTCTCATTAACTCGACATTGTATGTAAACAATATCAAGATTCGTCGTCACAATCGTTTGAAATATTATTAATTTTTTTCTAATCTAATGAAATTTTCCACATTTTTCATTGTCGTGATTAAATAATCATTTTTTACTTCCAAGCTGTATCAAACACAAAATGAACATAGGGATATGCCGTTCAAATGCGCTAACATACAGCATATAAGAAGTCATATGCATGAATCTGAGAGTCCATAAAGTAATTTTTGCGTTTAATTTTTGTAATTTGCTATTTTTTATGTGTTTTTCATATATACATTCACCATTATGATCCGCGACGGAACACCATACAAATAACATCACCATTCATTCACACACTTAACCGATCGGAATGATGGCCGATGTGAAGTTGAAATTTTTTACTGCATTTCGAGAAAAAAAATACTAAATCTCGCTCGAATGTAGTCTTTTACCTCTGATACCGATTCCTCATCACTTTCAGATGTGTCTAGACGCACATTTTGTGGCGATTCTCTGTAGGTTTCGGGCGTAGGGTTTGAATTTGCTGCTGCTTTTTGATTTTTAGACATTTTCGAATTTGACACCTTTTTGTTCACTTTTTTCGCGTTACTTTCGTTTGATTCTTGCATCCCGTTCTTACAGTTCGATACTTGCATTTGAAAATATTTAATGAGCTTTAATTACTACCATTTAATTTATTTTTCTGCAATTTATTAATCCTCATTTTTATTTTAAATCAAGGCGTAGCAAACTCATAAAAAAGAAGCAGAAGTTTTCAAACCCCTTGCGACCTACCGCTGAATTCAAGAAGTTGAAGCAAACAAGATATTGAAGCAAACAATTTTTGTAACAAGATGTCCCATTTTGCACTTAAATAGGTAGTTTTTATTTATTTCCTGTTTTTATTCTAACATATCAATCTGTGCTGATAGCAAAATATGAAATTAAATAATTTTGTTCATTATTACAAAAGAAGCGAAAACTAAATAGAGAAGCAAAACTTGCAAACAAATTTTTCTGGAAAACGAAATTGATTCGTCTTATTTATTTCTCCAAAAAACAGTACCTACAATGGCAGATGAATATGCAAAAGTAGCTCGAGGAAAACTCAAGTTGAAATGTGACAGTGAAATATCCAAAAAGAAGAAGAAAAAGAAGAATAAAGAAAAGGAACGTGAAATGATTGCAAACACAGATAAATCGACAATTGAAATTGTTCAGGCTCAAGATGTTAGTACCGAGAGAAAACTTACTAAGGCGGAAATATCGTTTAAAAAAATGCAAGATAAAATGGTAAGTTAAAAATAATTTACCTTATTTAATAAATTATTATATTTTTTAATTTTAGCAAAAGAAAAGAATCCTTGAAAAAGCATCAACAACACATAAACAACAAGTAGAAAAGTTCAACGAAAAACTCGACAACCTAACAGAACACTTTGACATACCGAAAGTCAGTTGGACGAAATAATTTTATTCGAATCATTGTAAAAATTTCTTTTTTCTATATTTAAAAATAAAAATATAATTTTAAAACACTTCAATGTCTGCATTCTTCATGCAATGGTTCAAGAGATCTGAAATCTCGATAGGTAGGAGGAAGATTGTTCAACAAGAAACGTTGACATCTCTTGCAAGGTTCCGAGAAAATATTTGAGTAACTAGCAAGCCAGGTAATGAAGCTTCTGGTGGCAAGTTCAGCAAATGTTGGTGAATAAAAATGAAGCATCGCACAATGAGCGTGATCTTGAATTTTTCTGAAGACTGCATAACGAGATTCAATCCAGTGATCATCAACACTGTCAAGAGGCTCATTGAATCCTTTAACTGTAACCAATTCTATTACTAAACCACGTAAGATTATAGCAGCTTTCATTACGCGGCTAAGGTTTACCTATAAAGCAAGAATTTTGGTAAATACATATCTGATTAAATCAGAGAATATAACAAACTTACATGGAGGAATGCACTTGTAGGGGTACCAAAAGGACGATAAACCTTAATTGTCATATTATTTGTGTTTATAGAGTTAATCATATGATCTACAAGTTGTGCTGGATTAACAGGCACTGTAGGTCGACGTCTTTTATTAGAACTTGTGTAAAAAGACCGTTTGAGAGAATTTTGTGATAGCATCGTATTGGCGAGAGCAGAATAAAGATGAGTCTTCTCATACCAATTGTAACTGTTCACAAGATCTGTGTAAACTCCTTGACGATCTGGATCTGCTTCATGATTCAAAACAGCCGTGTTTCCAAGTGTAAAAGGACCAGACGGAACGTTTAAGGCATTTATGGTAGATTCAATTGATTTAAAGTTTACATCAACAGTAGAAAGCTGATCTTGCAATTCTAACAAAAACGATGATTCATCTTGAATGCTATTGTTTTGCGCCGACAATGTCGTCTTAAATAAAAAAGAGTAATGATTTTTATCTGATTATTGACTTTTAAATTATTAATATACCTCAAATACATTTGAAACACTTGAACGCAACAGTTTAATAGCATTAATTGCTGAATTTATTTGATTTTCCATATTTATAAATTTTATAAATAATCGAATCGTTCAGTAAAATCTTCGGAATAATTCAAAATTTGAAAAGTCGTTAATTTTATCTCCTTTCTTGTAACTTTCTACCCAATGTCTACCCGGAGATAGATGACAAGGAATAGAAGTTCTAATTTACGAAATGCACATATTAATAAATATAAGATAGTTTGTTAATTAAACTGTATAATACGACTAGTAAACGATTGCATATGAATAAATAAAAGACAGACAGAACAACAAATAAATTCTCAGAAAACCTAGGTAGCTTTCACTTTTGCACACATTTGTCATCAGGCTTGTACGCCCCCGATCAGCTGTTTTTTGTTTTGAATTTATATTCGTGTTTTCTTAAATTGTTTTCTTCAAGTTTTCTTATTCCTTCATCAAAAAAATATTTGACAGAGAACTTACTGAAGGAACCTCTTAAAAGAATATCTTTTTACAGTATTAAAAAAATGCTACAAAGTTAGCAAGTGTAACGTTTTCTCATATTGTTTTGAGACATAAATGTCCACGTATTAAATTTCATTCGATATAGTAAATTAAGAAAAAGGAACAATGCCTCAACGATTTAACATAGACCCATATGATGAAGAAGATGATCTCAATTCAACAGCAAATCAGCCACTAATACAAGATGAAGATCATGATCAAATTCCAGATGGAAAATTTCCGAAAGCTCGACAAGTCTTTGCAATCGTCGGATTTTGTGGTTTTGCAATTGTTTACGCTATGCGAGTAAATCTTTCGATATCAGTTGTATCAATGGTGAATCATACAGCAATTAATGTTGACACAAATCAAAGTATCACTGATGTTTGCCCAATTCCAACTCCAACGAATACGTCAACTCCCACGGTTTGTAATTTGAATGATTCATTCATTGATATTTATTTTAATCAATCCTTTGTTCTTATTTTAGAGAGATGGCGAATTTTTATGGGATGAATACTCACAAGGTATTGTCCTTGGATCTTTCTTTTATGGATACGTACTTACACAAATTCCAGGAGGAAGATTAGCTGAGACATTAGGGGGAAAACTTGTATATGGAGTGGGAGTATTTATAACAGCTCTGTTCACACTTCTAACACCTATTGCAGCGAGGAAAAACCTTCCAGCACTTGTACTAGTAAGAATATTTGAAGGAATAGGAGAAGGAGTTACATTCCCTTCCATGCACGCAATGCTTGCTCGTTGGGTGCCAAAAACAGAGCGTTCACGCTTCGCTGCTGTTGTCTATAATGGTGCAAATTTCGGAACAATTATTTCTATTCCACTTACTGGATATCTTTGCTCAATTGATTTTATGGGAGGCTGGCCGTTATCATTTTATATTTTCGGTTTATTAGGAATATTTTGGTGCTTTTTCTGGTGGTGGTATGTATTCGATACTCCCGAATCGCATCCCAGAATATCACAAGAAGAGCGCCTTTACATCGAGAAAAGTCTCCGGAATCATGACGACGAATTAGATACTGCTCGAAATAATGATCCAGTTCCTTGGCGGGCGATCGCAACTTCAGCTCCAATGTGGGCACTTCTTATTACAACATGGTAAGAATGAAACACGGAAAAGAACGAAAAAGGTTTTAAATCATAAAGACAATTAAAATAATCTTTTTTCTCAGTGGACAATCATGGGTATTTTATACACAACTTACTGAACTTCCATCGTACATGAGTAACGTTCTTCACTTCAATATTCAACAAAATGCAATTTTATCATCACTTCCGTATCTAACTTCGTGGATATTCGGGATATTCTGTTCGATATATGCTGATTGGCTGGTCGAAAACGAATACATTACCCAGAAAAATTCACTTAAACTTTGGAATTCTGTTGCTTCAATAGTTCCATCAATAGGATTGATTGGCATATCATGGGCAGGTTGTGATAGGATTTGGGTTATGATAATGTTAATTGGTTTGGGCGCCTTTAGTGGTGCTAATTACGCTGCAGCACAAATGAATCACCTATTTTTAGCACCGAGGTATGCTGGAACTTTGTATGGGATCACAAACGGCGCTGGTAACTTATGTGGATTCCTAGCTCCGTACTTCATTGGCTCGATGATAAATGGAAAAGAAAAACTCGAGACGTGGAGCAGAGTGTTTTACATTGCTGCTCTCATAAACATTCTTTGTAATTTTGTGTTTATTGCTTTTGGTGATGCAGAAGAACAGTCTTGGAGTAAACGAAGAAGTCGTGATGAATGATTAATGCTTCATCTTGATTGTTAATCATTAGTTTCTGTTTTTTAAAAAGGTTTACTATCTTCGAATTTTAATATTATGTTTAGATGAAAGTCAAAAGCGTCACAAATATCTAGAAAAAAATTATTTACACTTTCTTAACCAAAGTTTCAGAATTTACCTTCAATTATTTACGGCACAATACTTAACCAGTGAAATAAGCTTAATTAAATTATGTGATAACTTGTTATCATTCTTATTAAGCTTCTCCTTTTTTCGGTATCTGAGAAACTGTGTTAAGTCTTCAAAGCTTAACTTTCTTTTCTTTAAAATGACCAAACCACTAAAGACAATGCAATTTTACCGCACGATAACTATTATCGAATTACTTAAATCTTTTGTAACTTCAAATTAAGAAGGCAAAAACATTTATTTATTGTAGTCTAATAACTTGAAGAAATGTTATAAAAGAAAATAGGTAAAAATAAATATAAATCTTTATTGATGTTGTTGAATTCGTAAATAAATTAATATCTTCCAAATTAAATATCGAAATTTCAGGAATTTTTAACAGACGATCTATCTACATTAGATAAGCTAAAAATAGGTTTTTCAATTGACTAGCTTAACCTTTTCTATGTTTAATTACAAATAATGATGTTGATATGAATTTTTTACAGTACGTGGAAGAATATTAATTCATATTATTTATCAGATTTTGTCACAATTATAAACTTAAAAAGCTATGGACATATTTCTATTCTTACTAAACGTTGTTCACAGAACTGTGAAAACCTTCATTTTAATTCACCAATTTAAGAACATATTTCACTTCCTCCAAAGGCTACTAGGATGTATATGGTGAGAAATATAACAAATTGACATTTGAACTCAGAAAAAATATCAATGCTAAATAAAACCCTCTAAGGTTATATTCTTAATACTGAAAGCATTATGGGACTTATGGAAAATTCTTATCTCAAATATTTTTCTATCAGTGTAAACGATTTAATTTTCTAATCATTTTCTTTTTAATTGCGTCATAAAATATTTTTAATTGTTCCATCATGAATAAATGAAAGACTTTCATTGGTTGTAACTTCGAAGATTTAGAAATATTACCTCAGTTTTCAACAGTGCCTGGTCATGGATAAAATATCAAACCTTGTTCGTGATCTTAAAATTAAGACTCATACTTTGCTCAACAATAATTTGGACTAAGTATAAATTGGAATTTCAAATCATTAATAAGTGTTTCAAAATTTCAAGTGAGAATTTCTCAGAGCATGTGTTAAATTAGGTTCAAAATTATTATTTCTGATCATTTACAGCGTTTGATCCTCTTAAAGTCAGAAATGGTTCATGGATTTATTTGAGTTATGTTTCAATTTTTTGGGTTTTCTTCGTATTGATTACTTTGAAGAATATTTTTGTTGACTTTTCGGGTGATAATGCGAAACAAGTTTCTTCTGTGGTTGGAGCTTTTGGATGGATTCAGGTTTTACTAATAAAATTTGAATTTCAACAATTTTCAAAATTTTTTCATTCTTCGTCAAATGTTTCTTTCTTACTCAGATTGTTGTAAAGCTTTTAGTTTTTTGTTTCTACAACAAAGAACTTTTGATGTTGAAAAAAATGATTCTCGATGATGGCAAAGAACGTTGTAGCGACATTGAAAGAAAATATCGAAGAAACAATCGAATTGCTTTGTTATTACTTTTATATTCCTTATCAACTACAGCTATCTCGTACATAGTATGGAACATGATGAAGATCAATGATTTTGTGATGACTATTGAAATGAAGGTTCCTTGGACAAGGTAATTTGAAATCAAAACATATTGAAACTTAACGTAAGAATAACAAACTTAATTGTATTCTAAACTAGGCCCAACTCTCATCCATCGCATGAGATTAACTTGGCTGCATTAACATTAATCACATTTACATCTGTTCTCTCCACTATAGGTGAAATTTATTAACTCGGTTTATTTATTCAGTAAAGGCTTTTATTTCAGTCTCTAATAATTTCCATTCAAAGGTTGTGACTCATTTTTGGTAATTATGACAACCTACGGCCTTTCAAAGATGGCGATTTGTAGCGATCTTGCATCAAAGATTGGGAGAAATACTGATGACAAGTTCATTGAAGACTTGATCAAGAAGCATTTACATGCTCTCGATGTGATTGAAACTGCCGGAAATGTACTCCAACCTATCAACTTCTGTATAATAATATCAGATTTCATGTTAATAGTTTTGACAACATTTCAATATAGAAGCGGAAAAGGAGAACCGATTGCTGTAGTTGCCGCAATGTGTATGACTTTTCTACTTTTCCAGTTTTGTTTCATGGGAACTGCAGTTTCATCATCGGTAAGAAATGTTCACAAATTTAATTTACTTACACAAATGAAATACTTGCAGTGTGAAGATTTCGAACGATCAATTTATTGTTCAAAATGGTATGAGTTGGAAAACGTTTCATTGAAAAAGAACATTTTATTGCTGCTCAACGTCGCTCAACGTAAGAGAGAATATTCTGCTTTAGGAATCAAACCCATCAACTTGAACACGTTTGCTGATGTCATAAACAAAGCTTACGGTCTCATTAACTTTTTTCTACGTTTCGTCTAAGTGTTAATCAAACTGTTATTTATAAATGAATTGATAATTTGGTGAATATTTTTTTCTGATTGTATAAATTTTACTGATCATTGCATTGCAACGTTTGTCTGGTTAAATTTCTATTCACCCTAATTCTTGTTGTGTATTGTGGACGAATCGTCATAATAAAGATTCTATTAAGATTCTGTGATGTTTCGACATGATCTAGCTAAATATCGTACACTTGCAAGGACACAGGTTAAAACTAAGGATAGGTTTCAGAATTGTTGTTTAATTTAAATATTTTAGTTTTATTTTAGTTTATTTGAATTTGTTCATTTCAATTGTGTAGTTAACATCTTGAAATTCTATGCGGAACTAAATTACATTAAATGTCATATGTAATGTTATTAGAAAAAGTAAATGATCAACTGAAAAGGGAATGGATGAAGAAAAAGGTTTTGTCTATGAAAAAATTAATTAGGGAATTTAGTTCTTAATGAGAATTTTGTATTTAAATAGTAAGATTTTTTCCCCTAAACTGTTATTCATGTTCACATGAAAATTAGCAGCACGTATCTGAACTGACAAGACCGATTAAGAAGCTTTCCTGTTACAAAGGATAAAGAATTACATATAAACAAATTCCCATATTGTTAGTATCTTTGCTAAACTGAACAGCTACTTACGATTGCTTATTACATAAAAAAAAACTTAGAAAAATATTAAATTGAAAACAATCCAACAAAATAAATGTAGAAAGTGAATGCTTTAAATTTTTACTTTTTATAGTAAATATTCAATTTTTCATAATGAAATTTTATTTAATTTATTCATAATCTTCATCGTCAATTTCCTCGTCAAAAAAGTCGTCGTGTTCGTTAGTCGCTGAATCATTTTGTGTGATATAAATGTTGGGAGATGGACGCAAAATCGTGTTCGAGTTGATTGAATCTGGAAATCGTTGATGATATTTGTCCTGTCTCAAAAACTTCACTACAACCAATCCAGTGTCTAACCACCATCCGTTAATCTCTCCGTGAACAATTCCAGCATCTGCGCATGTTGCACATTTTACATAAACGCAACAGGTTTTTGAATCAATTTGCACATCATATATTTTACAATTCTTGTCCTTAAGCTTGTGTAGAATAGTATCTTGAATGATTAATTGCAAATTCGGATCATTGATTTCACTCTTGTTGAACATTTGACGAATTTTTAAACAATTTGTTGGTGGATCTTTAATTTTGTTTGATTTATCAAAAGCTGATCCCATCCATTTTTTCATTGTGACATACGATCGACTATCTGGTTGAGGGAAATTTAAATTGTTACCTCTTTGTTGCTGTTGCTGTTGAGTCTGCTGACCCTGTGATATTTGAACTCCTAAGCCAGAAATGTTATTTACATCGTCAATCCATCGTAAGATCTTGAAATCTTCTCCATTTATCGTTTCAATGCCACAATAAATACGACTCTCGTTCTGTTCTAGATATGCGACAGCTTCGTAAAATACTCCTGTTAATTCTGATCGTTTGCTCGGCTCAATAATCTTGTCTCGTAAATGATTAACAATCAAAGATGGATTATTCTTGTCCTTGGCTGCTTTCTCCATAAGCGTATTACAAATTTCTCGAATAATTTGATCAAGAAGAAGGCGTCGTTTCTCCCTAACATGAAGCACAAACTGATAAAATTTATTGACTACTAAAATGCAAAAACTAACAACTGCCATGCAACCAATGATGAGGAAGAAGTTTTGAAGTTTTCGATAAATGGTGCAAGTGATTGGCAGTTTGGGATTTAAAATAGAAAAGCATTCATTATGATCAGGTCGTAACTTTACGACATCTTCCAGCTGCATTCCTTCTCCATTCGAATTGACATTCTGAATTCCCCATTGCTTGTTAATGTCAATCAGATATTCGATGCTGTGTGTGTGTCTTATAATGTCGATTTCGTTATATTGCTGCGCAATGCCTTTCTCGTTCAGCTTCTGCCAAAATTCTCCAACACATAAAGTAGTCGCTTCAGCTTTTGAACATGGTTGAGCCAAAACTCGCGCTTGTAACTCGTGAGCCAGAGTCTTCAAAAGATTTAATGATGGTTCTAAACTTGCTTCACTTATACAGGAAATTGAATTGAAATCGTAAGGATCAGCACAAAGAGCATATGATGTGGTAGACGGTTTTATAACGTTTTCAATATCAGGACTTTTAGTGACATAAACAAATATGATGAGTAAGAAGAAAACTACCAGGAAGCCTACTAGCACCAAAGGAATGCATGCAGCATCAATACGATTCATGACACTTTTCAACGCAGCTCTCAATGGAGTCTTCTCTTGTTTTGAAGAAAATTCAGTGCGATGAAAGCTATTCTCACTAGATGGATATTTATCGTAAGATCTGTTGCTCCCAAAACTGGATCTTTTATATATTGATGAGTTTTGCTTTGCCAAATTATCTCCTCGATATTTAAGTAATCTTCTTGTGTACTCGCTTGTGCTTTCAATATCATCAGTAGAAGTTTGATCTGAGTTATTGCTTCCGTTGATATTTTGAAACGATGAATCAGAGAATGATTGATTAACTTGATTTGAGAATCTGTTAGTTGTTCTGGCTGCTGCTCCTTTGAAACTGTTATTTTGTGATTTGCTCTTTTTCTTGTTACGATCAATTTCATCATCTTCTGAATCATTTATAATGACAGGAGAGACATAGACTGAACTTTTTTTGTTGGAAGGTGAATAGTTTGTTCCACTTCGATTATAGATTGAAAAGGCACTGCTGAAGGGTTTTTGTTGTGATGATAGAGACGATGATGGCGGGGGCATGCTACGATCTTCAAAACTGAACAATCGCTTTCCGTTGTTGGGTGAGCCGCTTGTCGTCATTCTTGTTTTCCTAATCTTCCCTTCCTCATAAATTTCTTTCAAGGAATCAGATTCTTCACCGGACGAATATTGAGTAATGCGAGAAGAAGTTTTCTGCAAATTTGAATTGGCACTTGACAGGTGATTTCTTAATTTTTTGATAAGAGTTTTTCTAGTTGTTTGGGTTATGGGAAGATTAGCAAAACCATACTGAATAAGTCGCAATCTTAACTCGTCATCACTTAAGAAGTCTAGGTTATCCATAATAAGTAAACTTTTTATATTTTGGATGCGATCTTAAAGAAAAGATTCGAATATATTCATTTAATGTTTGATTTAAGCAGCAAGGAGACGCTCAGACTTACCTGAAGAAAATTATTGCAAATGAATTGCAGTCTTAATTTCTAAAATAGAAAAGATTATTTAGATTAGACAGAACGTATTTCAACCTGAAGAAATTTGTTTAAACATAGTTTCATATTATAATTTATTTAAATTCATGAAAAATAAAAAATTAAAAAGTTTTTTTCATGAAGATTTTGTATTTTTTTAAGCCGCAAATCATTTTAGCAGAATCTACTTTCTTTATAAATCTAGTTTTCACTACAAAATGTACTTTCCATTATCCGTAGATAGAAATATGGCAAAAATATATCTTTTCAAAAAACCGAGTTAAGTAAAACTATATCTTTATACCCCCTAAATTATTTCACTCCCGGGGTACATGAGCGAATAATTTTCAAAAAGGGTACGCATCTACTGCAGCCGTTTTCTCTTAGGTGATCAACTCTTAATTAATCACTTTTTACATAGGATGTTTTCTACGATTTTTTACCACCTTCAATGATGGTCTCAAGATATAATTTCAATCTATCGAGCCATTTCCGAGATATTCGTGAGAAACACCGGTCACACACATACTCGCAATAGGCAAAAGTTTTGTTGGTATTACACGCAATCTCGGATATTGCGATTGGAGTTTTAATCAAGTTAAAGAAAAATATAAGAAAGGCGGAATGAATCTGCATTAAAGGCTGCTTTCTTTCATTTTCATTAACTCCATTTCTGGCTATCATAACTTTAAGGATCGATCCTCGAATTGTTCACCCTTATGTTTCACTTCATATTACCTAAATTAAACAACATGACAGTTTTAAAAAGATTTTTAGTTATGGACCTATCTAATTATGATTATTAATAATAATTAAAATTATTTAAAAATTTTATGCGAAGATTTTTATCAAATTCACAATTTTTTAATTAGAAATGAAATCATTAGTGCTCAACGATTCAAGTAAAACACGCCAATGTTGAATTTGGTTTTAATTGACTTAAGTTTTACTTTTCGTTAGTGTTGAACTCATAAAAAAATCATTTTCTAATTAGCATACATATTAAGGTATTTAGGTAATTGCGTTATAAAATAATTTTAATTGCTCCATCATAAATAAATGAAAGACTTTCATTGGCTACAACTTCGAAGCTTTCGAAATTTTACCTCAGTTTTCAACAGTGCCTGGTCATGGATAAAATATCAAACTTTGTTGGTGATCTCAAAATTAAGATTCATACTTTGCTCAACAACAACTTGGACTACAAATTGGAATTTCAAATCATTGATAAATGTTTTAAAATTTCAAGTGAGAAATATGTTTATAGCATGTGTTCGAAATTATTATTTGCGATAATTTTCAGCATTTGATCCTTTTAAAATCAGAAATGGTTCATGGATTTATTTGAGCTATGTTACAATTTTTTGGGTTTTCTTCATATTGATTACTTTGAAGAATATTTTTGTTGATTTTTCGGGTGATAATGCGAAACAAGTTTCTTCTGTGGTTGGAGCTTTTGGATGGATTCAGGTTTTACTAATAAAATTTGAATTTCAACAATTTTCAATATTTTTCCATTCTACATCAAATTTTTTCTCACTCAGATTGTTGTAAAGCTTTTAGTTTTTTGTTTCTACAACAAAGAGCTTTTGATGTTGAAAAAAATGATTCTCGATGATGGCAAAGAACGTTGTAGCGACATTGAAAGAAAATATCGAAGAAACAATCGAATTGCTTTGTTATTGCTTATATATTCCTTAACAACTACAGCTATCTCGTACATAGTATGGAATATGATGAAGATCAATGATTTTGTGTTGGCCATTGAAATGAAGGTTCCTTGGACAAGGTAATTTGAAATCAAATCACATGAAAACTTAACGTAAGAATAATGAGTTAAATCATATTCTAAACTAGGCCCAACTCTCATCCATCGCATGAGATTAACTTGGCTGCATTAACATTAATCACATTTACATCTGTTCTCTCCACTATAGGTGAAATTTATTAACTCGGTTTATTTATTCAGTAAAGGCTTTTATTTCATTCTCTAATAATTTCCATTCAAAGGTTGTGACTCATTTTTGGTAATTATGACAACCTACGGCCTTTCAAAGATGGCGATTTGTAGCGATCTTGCGTCAAAGATTGGGAGAAATACTGATGATAAGTTCATTGAAGATTTGATCAAGAAGCATTTACATGCTCTCGATGTGATTGAAACTGCCGGAAATGTACTCCAACCTATCAACTTCTGTTTAATAATATCTGATTTTTTAATATTTGTTCTAACAATAATTCAATTTAAAAGTGGAAAAGGAGAACCGATTGCTGTAGTTGGCGCAATGTGTATGACTTTTCTGCTTTTCCAGTTTTGTTTCATGGGAACTGCAGTTTCATCATCGGTAAGAATGTTCACAAATTTAATTTATTTACACAAATCAATAACTTACAGTGTGAAGATTTCGAACGATCAATTTATTGTTCAAAATGGTATGAGTTGAAAAACGTTTCATTGAAAAAGAACATTTTATTGCTGCTCAACGTCGCTCAACGTAAGAGAGAATATTCTGCTTTAGGAATCAAACCCATCAACTTGAATACGTTTGCCGATGTCATGAACAAGGCTTATGGCCTTATAAAATTTTTTTTAAGCCTGGTCTAAAGTTAAACTGAAACTTCATAAGAAATTTAATAACTAATTGATCATTCTTCTAAGTTAGCTTGAAGAAGATGTCCCTCTGAAATGTTTAACTTTAATGTCATTTTCAATACGTGAATCAATCTAATCTACAATCCTTTTAATTGTTTTATATTGACCTATTTGATATATATGTTCATCATAATTAATATGCAATTTCTTGTAATAGTCAACATATTCAAAGATAAATGTTAAAACTCATGAAAGTTTATAATAATAAATTTAATTATTTTGATGTTTCATAAGACTTTATTCGACCTTGTCTTTACAACCATAACAGGTGGCAACTTATCTGCATAATTTATAGGAAAAAAAATGAATTTTTCCTTAATATAACTTCGTAAATGTCAACATTTCAGTATCAATATCCATATAAAATATCAATAAATCATTGACAACTTTACCAATGAAACACATACGTAAGAAAATATTTAAAAAATCTTAGTGACGTAAATTTTAATTCAAATTAATTGAAAACACAATAAAGTGTGAGAATTTTAACTATTCGATGAACTGACTCAGTTGTAGATTTAATTATTTTAGAAAATAATTTTAATTGTTCCATCATAAATAAATGAAAGACTTTCATAGGTTGTAACCTCGAAGATTTAGAAATATTACCTCAGTTTTCAACAGTGCCTGGTCATGGATAAAATGTCAAACTATGTTGGTGATCTCAAAATTAAGATTCAAACTTTGCTTAACAACAATTTTGACTATAAATTGGAATTTCAAATCATTGATAAGTGTTTCAAGATTTCAAGTGAGAATGTTTATAGCATGAGTTCGAAATTATTATTTCTGATCATTTTCAGCATTCGATCCTTTTAAAGTCAGAAATGGTTCATGGATTTACTTGAGTTATGTTACAAGTTTTTGGGTTTTCTTCATATTGATTACTTTGAAGAATATTTTTGTTGATTTTTCGGGTGATAATGCGAAACAAGTTTCATCTATGGTTGGAGCTTTTATGTGGATTCAGGTTTTACTAATAAAATTTGTATTTCAATAGTTTTTAATATTTTTCCATGCTTTATTAAATATTTTCTCTTTCTCAGAATGCTGTAAAGTTTTTAGTTTTTTGTTTCTGCAACAAAGAACTTTTGATGTTGAAAAAAATGATTCTCGATGATGGCAAGGAACGTTGTAGTGACATTGAAAGAAAATATCGGAGAAACAATCGAATTTTATGTTATTGCTTATATATTCCTTAACAACTACAGCCATCTTGTACATAGTATGGAATATGATGAAAATCAATGATTTTGTGTTGGCCATTGAAATGAAGGTTCCTTGGACAAGGTAATTTGAAATCAAATCACATGAAAACTTAACGTAAGAATAATGAGTTAAATCATATTCTAAACTAGGCCCAAATCTCATCCATCACATGAGATAAACTTGGCTGCATTTACATTAATTTCATTAACATCTCTCATCTTCGCTATAGGTGAAATTTATTAACTCGGTTTATTTATTCAGTAAAGGCTTTTATTTCAGTCTCTAATAATTTTCATTCAAAGGTTGTGACTCATTTTCCATAACTGTGACAACTTACGGTCTTTCGAAGATGGCGATTTGTAGTGATCTTGCGTCAAAGATTGGGAGAAATACTGATGACAAGTTCATTGAAGATTTGATTAAGAAGCATTTACATGCTCTCGATGTGATTGAAACTGCTGGAAATGTTCTTCAACCTATCAACTTCTGCTTATTGATATCAGATTTCATGTTAATAGTTTTGACAATATTTCAATTTAAAAGCGGAAAAGGAGAACCGATTGCTGTAGTTGCCGCAATGTGTATGACTTTTCTACTTTTCCAGTTTTGTTTCATGGGAACTGCAGTTTCATCATCGGTAAGAAATATTCACAAATTTAATTTATTTACACAAATGAAATACTTGCAGTGTGAAGATTTTGAACGATCAATTTATTGTTCAAAATGGTATGAGTTGGAAAACGTTTCATTGAAAAAGAAAATTTTATTGCTGCTTAACGTCGCTCAACGTAAGAGAGAATATTCTGCTTTAGGAATCAAACCCATCAACTTGTACACGTTTGCTGATGTCATAAACAAGGCTTACGGTCTCATTAATTTTTTTCTACGTAGATTTTGAACCAAACTCTCTGTAAATACCAAATTTTCTGTCTTTGAGTCATTAATGAAAACTTTTTGGGCACTTATATGTAAGATTGTATGTATGAATCATGTTATGTGAAATTTCACGCAATTAGAATCTTATTTTCATGTGTGGTATCCGTTTATGAGTATCTAATTTGAGTGATTTAGAAATAGTTTGTAACCAATTTGATACCAAAATATTGACTCACTCACAAATATTTAAATCTTTTGTAATGATTTTGAGAATATTTTCACATGTTTTCAAAAAAGTATAAAAGCAAATAAAAAGTATTTTCACAAACAGTTGTGATCAATCATAAACTTGTGAAAGACTAAAAATGGAAAACTATTATCAGTTCACGAAGAAAATGATATTTTCAATTGGAGTTGATTTCGATAAGCAAGAGAAATATAAATTTCTTCTAAAAATCTTGAGGAATATTTCTATTGCTTTCACAGTGTTGAATCTTATTCATTCTTTAATGTATTTTGCAACCAGTAATAAGAAGGATTATCACAATATTTCATCAGTTTCTATGACTATTTTCGGTTTACAAAGTTTGATAAAAATCTTCGTTGTCTGCTATTATCGAGATAGCTTCGTAGACATCATTGAGCGAATTAAGTCCCGATTCGAGAAGCATGATGAACATGAAAAAGAAAAATCTTGGAGTTTTTTGAAGAGAACCCGAAAGTTTCTCGTGAATTGGTTCCTTGCACAAATGGTTTGTCTTTGGAGCTTCAACTTGCTTCCTCTGTTGACAATGGTTATTGGTTTCTTTTCGAAAGGAATTCTATTGAAAACGTTTCCTTACGGATATTGGTTTCCTTTCGATACAGATCGTTATTATTTCATAGTGTTTTGCTATCAACTTTATGCGGGACATGTCATTATTGCAATTCAAATGATCATGGATCAATTGTTTTTGCTGATATCTGCTGAGATAAAAACACAGTTTGACAGATTAGGTGACAGAATCAGTAAAATCATTAATAACACAGACCCAAAAGAAAGCGTCAATACAAAAAAAGAACTGAATGAATTTATTGACAGTCACAATGATTTGATTTCAATCTTCAATGATTTCAACGATGTCTATACTGGCGCGGTGTTATTTGACGTAGTTACAATGGCAGTCGGGATTTGTTTTGTTGGTGTTATGACAATGGTATGATTGAAAAAATTCTAACACGGCTAATTAAATTAATTAATTATTTAAAAGATGCCTTCATCGTTTTTTTCCTTTCAATGATAAAATTTATTTTTTCTATTTCTGAAGAATTTGGATCTTGCACATGCAATTCCATCAGCCTTAGGCTTGATTTTAAGCGTTGGGAAAATGTTTATTCTTTGCTGGTTCGGCAACATGATAAGTGAAAGTGACAGTGTAAATATTTCATTTTCTTTTAAAACTCAATCTGTTACAAAAGATCATTTAAATATTTTCTTAAAGGCTGGTCGGATAGCTGACGAAGTGTATGGAAGCAATTTCCTAAATTTGAATAATTCGCTCAGGAAAGATTTGGTTATAATCATTCAAATGTCTCAAAAACCAAGAACAATTAGTGTGAGAAACGTTTTTTCTTTGAAACTGTCGGCATTTTCTAATGTAAGTAGAATTTAATTGTTGCATTAAATCTTTCAATAATTTTTATTCCAATATTCTTAGATTATTCGAACAGCTTTCTCGTACTTTGCATTGGCTCGAGAATTCTTCTAAAACGTTAAAATAATTACCAGAAAAAGTTAAATGTTCTGTGTGAAACTAAAAGCGCTTAAAATTTGTATATCAATATCAAATAATTTTGTCCCACGATCAAAACCAATGAATTATTAATGTTGAAAAGATTTCATTTTGTAACAGTTATTCACTTAATGTATATCGATGTATCATTATAACAAACTATCACCAATTACCTACAAACGTAGTAATTTTATAAAGTTAATACTTTTCTCACATAAATAAAATGTATCGAAATCAAGTCGAAAATTGGATTTCCCATTGCATTGACGACATTTGAATATTCGAAAATAAAATTTCTATTTGTTAATTAAAAACTATCAAATGACTAGAGATGAAGTTTATTAGTTCAAAAGAAATTAACTAATCGTGTTGGGGGTTGACTAATCAATGGTGATAATAATAAGAATGTTCATGCTGTTTTTATTTGGTGCTTTCTACAGAACGAAAGTTCTTATTATGACGTCATGAATGACTTGAGTATACAGAACTAAAAAAGAGCACAGAAGGATGAACAAATCTTATTATTGGTAAGTTACTCATGAAAAAAGCTAATCAATACAGTAGATAAGTATGTATGTACATCTCAATTTCTCGTAGTATGTTAAAAACACGCGCTTAAAAATGTAAAGCCAATAAATGAGTTAAATAATTTATTAATCTTCAATATATTTAAGTTTATATGCATCTTTTCGGATATTTAAATATTTACATAAAAGTGGAAATACATTATTCCTGTTTTTTCGAAAGTTTTACGCAACTATGTACAGACTTGCTAACGAAAGTATTACGTTCCATGAAAGTTTTTCCATGACAATATAAATCAGACTATCAGATTACGATTGAAGTAATACTCGATATTGTCGCGTGTTTTAAATTGGGAGAAAATAGTAGCGATATTTATACACTGCATAATATTTAGGTCTTCAATTCTTTAGTGTTTAATATAATGTAAAATATAAAATTATGAATCACAAAGGGATTTGTGAATAAATTCATATTAATAAAGATTCATTGATATTGGCAATGGTCACCTCGTTTTTACGTTTACAACACGTGCTAATGAATAAACAAAGTATGAAATATCGTTGTTCATTCATAAACACTCCTTAATATGATCAGTTTACGAGATACAATTAAATGATTAAAAATCTCAGTTTTGTTGTTCTAATTTAAAGTTGAATAAACTTTACATTTTTTAGACGTTGAATTATGGTTTATTTTTATTAATTTATCATGCATAATTTCTATCAATTTGAAGGATGTTTATGACTGTCAATATGAGTTCTAAAGTTATAAATATTCATAAAGTTTATGAATGAACTTTTGAGGTAAAAATGTTGTTAATAATTTTCAAGCCAAACGTTTATCTAATTATAATTTTAACTTATTTTTGAAATTAACAGAATAATGACTTGAATGGTACGAAAACAGTAATGAATGTCAATTTTTATTGAAACTAGTTGTTTAATCCTTGACTTATTTGAATTAAATATAAAAATCTATTTGTCAACGATCGTTTTGCATTCTATTATTTTTCTTGCGGTCATAGACACGCGCGAAGTTGTGATGCATCTACGATGTTACGGAATGAAAACTTGTATAAATATTTAGCAGGGACAGAAACTGAGTGAATCTCCAATTAACAGTTTCAGTTATTTAAATAAATGTTTTTAAAATTATTGTGTTCCAAAGTAATTTGAGTTCTTCTAATTTCCTTTTTTCAATTATCTGATAAAACATTAATAAAAACACTTGCGACATTACACGATACTTGTCACTAAATTATCAACACGATTTTAACATTTTTATTGTTCAACGTCATTTCGAGTTATCCCTCACATCGCATGTGCCATCGTAAAATTATTAACATTTTTGTTTTTAGGACACATTCTGATGTTTCTGTGTTTTTTATTCAACTTTTTTTTTTCATCAAGCTCACATACTTAGCACTTTAAATAAACTTTTTCCGTTCATATTGAAATGCAAAAATCGATACAACACGCGTTCATGAATCTCATACATTTTTATTTTTCGTCAGTCCGGAGGCACAATTTTTTTTCTTTCTGTATAAAAACTGTGGGAATCTTATGATTATTTTCATTTTACTTTCAAGTGTGAAGTAAGAACGATATCAGGGGAAATAAAATTGAAAAATGTGGAAAATAATTTTTCTCGTAGTTGTCATTGAAGTTTGTGTTATAAGTTGTGAAGAAGATCCGATTGTTTGTATCGACAATGGATGTATCAGAGGAAAATCTTTTAAAGGGAATCAGAAGGCGTTTGAAGGCTTTTTGGGAATTCCATATGCAAAGCCACCAACGAACGAATTGAGATTGAAAGTAATTTTTACTTTTTAAACGGAAGATTATGAAACTTGTTATTTATTCTACTTATATTATTTCATTCATTAAAAAGTGTTAAGGAATGAATTTTAATATTTCTTTTTCGTTCACATATCAATGAAGGATCCTCAACCAACTGTGGAGAAATGGAATGACGTTTATAACGCAACAGAAGAGAAAATGTTTTGCATGCAAAAAAATTACTTCTTGCCAAATCCCACAGTTTCAGGTGTTGAAGATTGTCTTTATCTTTACATCTATCGACCAAAAGTAAGTAAATTATCGGTTATTTCTCGCGCAATACTGAAAATGTTAATTCGATACTTTAAACTACAGTTAAAATCAGTTTCATTTGTTTACGATGAATCAATAAGATGTTTATTTTATATCTTATTTATTCTACTGAATAATTTTACAATCACAGAGAGTGAAAGCATTTTTTTACAAGTCAATTAATGAAACGTGCTGGAATAAGTTAAGGAAAATTTCTTCTTACTTCTACTTAGTTTATATACATAAACATTGCTACTTATTGGAAGAATTTTAGAAAGAATTTTTTTGACAATTTCAATTCAGTAAACACATTATTTTGTCATGAAATGATGTTAATTAAAATTGATCTTGAGACAAGTTCAATGTCACGTTATCTTCATCACAAAACTTTTTCAATTATCTAATGCAGATTTGTAAAACTTAGAAAAAAATAATTCTCAAATCTCAAAGTTCACCAAGTTGTCGATTAGAAATATCTAACACGAGGAAATGCGTCTGAAATATTGAATTTAATTTAATCACGTTGTTAGTTTGTTATTTTGTCATGATTCATCCATTTTCTCTGTTATTTCTTAGAATGTAATGAGAAATCGACGTAAGCTTCTTCCTGTCATAATTTATCTCCATGGCGGTGGATTTTTTGCTGGCACTGCAGGTCCAAGCATTACTGGTGCTGATTTCTTTATGGATACTGAAGATGTGATAGTTGTCACAATGAATTATCGTCTTGGGCCTCTGGGATTTTTATCAACAGGTGATATTAATATGTCAGGGAATTTTGGATTGAAAGATCAAGCTTTGGCCATTAAATGGACCAAGGATAACATCAAAGCTTTTGGAGGTAAAGTTAATTTTTGAATTTGAAGTCAATAAAACTTTCACTTCGAACACTTCTACAGGTGACGCTTCAAATATCGCATTAATGGGTCAATCTGCTGGTGCATCAAGCGCTCATCTTCATATGATGTCGAGTCCAAAGTGGAGTCGAAATTTGTTTCATAAAACAATAATGTTGAGTGGGAATGGCAACGGGCCGTATTTTTACGTTATTGAGAATCCTTTGAAACAAGCTAAAGAGTTTGCAAAAGCAATTGGAATAAAAGATTATGATGAAATGCAATCGGAAGAGTTGGCAATAAATCTTCGAAGGGTTGATCCAGAAATATTAATAAGAGCTTGTGATAAACTTAAAATTTGGAGCATTGATCCGCTTACAATCTCAAGGCCAGTTGTTGAGGATTGTCAAACTCATAATGGATTTTTATGCAACAATCCTGTGGAAATATGGCGTTCTGGAGACTATGTAAGAGTTCCAATGTTAACAGGATTTATGGATGGCGACGGCGGAGTTCGTGCATTGGCGATTCTTGAAAACAAAACGCAACTTCATGATCTTAATGAAAGATTCGATGAACTATTTCCAAAGTTAATGGAGATCGAGAATAAATCATCAGAAATGAATTTCAAACACCTCAATATGATCAAGAAAAGATATTTCAGAGGGATAAGTGAAATAAGTAATGAAACTTCAAACGACTTGATTAGAATTTACACAGAAAGATCATTCATAACACCACTTTTCAATACTTTAAGTCAACATGTTCAACAGGATAAAAAGACGCCTGCATATCTTTACAAGTTTTCATTCAACAGTTCTTTGTCTTATTCTTCCTTTTTCACTGGAAATTCAAAAAACTATGGTGCTGTTCATTGTGATGAATTAATTTATCTATTAAAGTCACCAGCAATATTCCCAAATCAATTTGAACAAAATTCAATCGAAAGCAAATTCAGAACGAAATTTGTAAAATTCTTTACTGATTTTGTTGCTAATGGGTAAGAAATTAATTTATGACAATAAAAATAATTTTAAATATTTTTTCATATCAGTAAACCAAATAAAATATCAGGAAAGGCAGTGAGGCAATGTGAAGCATTAAATTACAAATCAACAAACCCAAGTCTGAAATGTAACATTGTTGAGTTTGGAAATGATTTTACAATGAAACTAACTGGAGAAATTGACCCAACAATTGCTGAATTTTGGAACAATATTGACCCAACAATGATGGGAACAAAAGAAGATTCACTAGTGTCGCGTAATGAAGTATTTCAGATTTTTAAAATTCATTCAGGTCATACCAATTAAGGAAGTTTATGAAATAATTTTTTTTTTAATTTAGTTTTGATTTAATTTAGTCTTTGAATCACATAGATTTACAATGTAAATGTTGTCTACAGAGAAAAAATATTTGTTATTTAATAATAATAATTTATTCCTTGATGATAGACATTTCTATCTGAAAGTGTAATTAATAAAGGTATGAAAATTATAAAAGCTTCATTTCATGTAGGTAAGAGTCGGAAGGTTAAAATTTTCATGAATGATAGTTTATTCTACGAAATGTAAAGGTTCTTAGTAATAACAAAAAGAAAGTCAAGAAAAATTACATTAAGAGAATCACATTTGTTTTTAATTATTATGGATGTTATAGAAGCTTACATGCCAACCAATGTGCTGCAACGTGTGTGCACAAGCAGAAAAATGCTTCAATAATTAACTGTATTGGATACGTCAAAGGAAGCATCTAATAAAATTATTCTTCGTACTGTAATTTTTTGCAATGCAATTTCATGAAACCACAATCTAAGTAAAATTTCAAGTTGAAATACAATCAACAATCTTAAAATTTTTTATAAAAAAAATATGTAAAAACATGAAAAGAATCTTCAAAAATCATCCTAAAAGAAGAAAATGTTTGAGAAAACTTTTATTTTTATTACCACTACAAAAATAGCTTCCAATCTCAGATTCTTTATAATTTTATATTTTGTTTTGAAAAACTAACATTGTTAATGTGATTAAGGACGCAAATAGAATTGCACAAGAGATTCTTTGAAGGAAGATTTGATTTTTGGCATATGAAAAATCACAATGAAAAGAAATGAAGAATTCAAATTACAATTCAGTATGAAGAGAAAGTTTCTTTTCCAAATTTTCTTGAATCTTTTCAACTTTTCTTGACTGCTTTTTAATTTTTCCTTCCAGTTCTTCAAGACGATCGTGATGCTTATCTCCAGGTTTGACAGATTTGAACTTTTCCATAGTTAAAGCATGTTCAGCGTGCATTGTACGAAGTTTCAAAAAACGCGATTCAAAATGATGCAATTCTATTTTTATCGAAGCTAATTCATCAGCTGAAAAGTTGCCAGCTTGCGCAACACGCCATAATCCTTGCACTTTAGGTTCAATGAATTCACTTTCACTTGATCCTCTGGCTGTCATCCTTTCCAAACGGTCAGCATTGTCACGAATTTCACGATGCTTTTCACGCACTTGATTAGCTTTTGAAATATATTCCTGATGTTTATCCTCATTTTTTTGATTCTGGTAAATATCATTATCAGTTTTTTCTGGAGCAACAACCTCATTGAATGTGTCGAGCTCATCTTCATTTATAGCATCTAATTAAAAAAAAACATTTTATTCACGAGATAATTTATGAAATTTGAATTAAAATCTTACTTTGATGTTGCTCAACTCCTCTATTGTCTTTCACATCAGTCAATTTTTCTAGCATTGAATAATACATTTGAACTTTTTCCTCGTGATGTAAGAATTCTTCCTTTAATGTTTGAAGTTCATCAGGTGTGAATCCTCCAATTTCTGCGCGCTCCCACAATTTATTCAACTTCTTATCTTTAAAAAGACTTTTATTCTTGTAATTATCTGTCTTTACTTTTCCTTCATATGGCTTATGTTTTTTGTACAGTTCAGGATTGTTGACATCTTCTACATCCATAACTTCTAGCAAATCGTATGTGGACATAATCCCAATCAGTTTCTTCCTTAATTCAGCTTCTTTCAGTCCATCGTTGAAATCTTTTGGTTTTTCAGACTTTTGATGCTTAAATGCTAATTCTTCTTTGTCGTGAATTTTAAGTTCAGTGAACAAAGATTTAAGTTTTGGTTCAGTAAGACGATGAACTGCTTTCGACCAAAGCATGTTCAATTTTGCAATACGAAATGGTTTTTGAAGGTTTCTGTTTATATAAACAAAAAGAATTTAACAAATTTCAATGAGAAAATTACATAATGATGTTATCCTTACCTGAAATCAGAATCGTATTTCTCAGACTCTTTCATGTTTGCTTTCTTCGAGTATTTATCACTCTTATCAGCAGCTACCATTAATATTAAACATAGAAAAATAATTAGACCGAAATTACGAAAATATTGCAACTTCATTTTGATGGCAATTTTTAATTATTGAAAGCAACTAAACGAGCACTTATTGCGAGTAAAATATCCCGGCGAAAATATGTAATTTTAGCTTAGGTTTATGGTATATTAAATTATAAATAGGAAGATTGTTGATTTTTTTAATTGCAAGTGTAAGTTTAGCATTTTTTTATGCTTATTTTAGCATAATTTTGGCATAACATTTAAAATATAAAATGTCGTTAAATTTTTTATGAATTCACAAACGACGACAAAAATAATTTTTTTATTTTACTTTTCTTTTCTCACCTAAGTCTTGCACATGTGCATAAGAATGAAATGATTATAACAAAATCACACTGGCTATTTGAAAAATACATTTTTGAAGTTCAAATAAAACCAAAACAAAAAAGCTTTCTGTAAAAGTTTTTTAAAACAACAAAAACTTATTTTTTTCTTCAACTCTTTATTTGATTTTGGTTGAAACAAGCTTTAAAGATACTTATAAAATATTTAGGTAGTTTCCAAATTTTGTTTTAAGTTCCAGCCAAAGATAAAACAAAATTTGGTAAAAATAACATTAAAATTCTTAGCTTAAGTTTAGTTTCGCTAAGCTTCTTTTTTTTTCATTTCTTACAATTGTGAAAAGTTGTTGAGAGAGAAAGGAAGGATTTTGATGATAATAGGCTTTTATTTTTCAAAGTGAGGTTTGTCAAGTTCCATCGGTTGAATGTTTTTCAGATTGCGTCTAATTCTTCGTCCAGCTGATGGATTTCTTAAATTGAAATCATCTTGTGAAATTGCTTTTAAATTTTCATTGAACAGACTGTCTTCGTTTGTGTTTAATTCTTCCGATGATCCAAATGGTAGTTCAACTGGAGGATTATTTAGAGCTTTTCTAAGAGAATAGAAACAAAATTAATTAAATTCTCTTTCTATATGGAACTATTTATCAGGTAATGTTTGTATACATCTCATTGTCAGGAAATTGAGAAGGTTGTTTCGAGCTTTCACGCAACATTTTTTTAAACTGGTAAAAGTCATCCTGTGAATGCATAAACGTAATAAAAATTTGGCTATCGAAAAAATCAAATACCTTTTCCGGCAACATTTGAAAAAGTGCCCATCGATCGCTCGGTTGTGATGGTTTATATTCTCGCTGCGGGATAAATGACCTTTTTCCATGAGCTAGAACATTACAAATAAATAAACATAAATTATTATCAAAGAGTGAGAAAAAATGTCTTAATAAACATTTTTCTCACCTCCCCAACACGAGTGTCCATAACTCAAGCAAGATGCTGCAATAACAAAAGCAGTTTTTAAAATATTTATGTTCTATGTTTAGACGACATTAGCATGTGTTATACAGGAACTTTATCTTGCTTAGATATTAATTCAAGTTCAACATTACTACTTAGTATGATTAATATTTCATACAAAACATTCAACCACATCAACAAAAGCTTTATTCATTTTTCTCAGCTTTTTGTATTTAAATAGAACTGCATCTGTGTGTATCGTAAAATATTTAACCATTGGCTTGTAAGAGACTTTTCCCTCTTTGACTTTAAAATTACACCAGCAGCACAATGAATTCATAATGCATCATGAAGAACTGCTTATATATCAACCCCATTCCACTTGAGTTTGTCTTTTAGAAATATTTTCCTGTCTCCTGTAACTGCATTGTTTCAATTAGTTTTCTTAATGTAGAAAGTTTATTACAAAACATGTCTCTTAATTTTTTCGAAGAAATCCAAGATGTGATATTTGTGTTAAAGCTGATGATAGCTTTTGTTAATTTTCTTAAAAACAACTCAGGAAGATAACAAAAGCTTTAAGTTTTTAGTCATTTCATTGTTATACTTTTAATCGAGTTAATCTCAGATTATAGTGTTACGAAAGTCTTTGAAATTGAACCTAATAATTATAAAAAAGAATTTCACAACATAGAAACAGAAAATTTCTTCAACGGAAATTAAAATTCTTAGGGAAAGTTTGCAACATGAAAAAATATGTAAGACGTTTATAAGTTTTTACACCATAACCTTTATGTTTCTTTCTTTTATAGCTAGAATCAGTTTTTTTAAAAGCATACAATGTTAGCCTCTGTCTGAAGTTATTTATTTTGCTTGAAAATTTGAGGAATTTTTTGTTATTAACAAAACCGTCATTTCATCATATAAGAGAAAATTAAAAGGAGACGCTAGGTAGACAGTTAATGCGAATAAATACAATTAGATGCATCCAGAAATACGTTTGGCATTTAAAATATTTCACTTGCAAAGGCATAAATCAATTCACATAAAATTTAAACATAAAAACTTGAAAAAATATAATAAAACTTTTGTCATTGGTCACATCTGGCTATGATTAAGCATTGAACATTTATGTATGAATTCAGAATAAGGACCTTATTATTGACATAAATACAAGGTATAAAGAAGAATTGAAGGTTCTTTTACAAAAGATAAAATATATCCAGGAAGTATTTCTGAGTACCTCATATGTTCTTATTTCTATTATGTTGAAGGATAAAATGCCTCTTAATAATTTGTCGATTCTTAAAAATGTTTCTTAAAATTCGCCTTTTAAATGTCCGAAAGGAATTTTTTACATAACTTTCAACTTTCTACATTAAAGTGAAATTCTAGCGACATAATATTTTGTGAATCAATTTTCGTGCCAAATAAATCTTATTTTCATTTTTAAGGTGTGAAATTTGGTATAAACTATTTCATGTTAAAATGAAATCCGATCCATCAAGCTCAGGTTAAATCGACGGTTTAATGGGGAAATTAACGCTGCCTGTGACATTAGCATATAGAAAATGTTCCCACTCACCATCAATGAACTTTACAGAGACGATTACTAACAATAAACTGACGTAAAACTTCATCATTTTTATTCTCGTTATGTTGTCTTTTCTTCAATAAATAATTTTAAGTGCTTTTTCAATAATTTGTAAATGATTTGTAAAATAATTATTTTAAAAGCTTTCACAATGAATTTTTGTTCACTTTATAATCTTCAATAATACTTTTGAAAGAATATTTTCTTTTTGTTTTGAATCAACGTAAAATTTTAGTGTTGACTGTTTCACTCCACTTGAAATTTCACACTAGGTTTATGATTTGTGATCAGTCTCCTTTTATACCTGTTGCTTGTTATTTTTATCTACGCACACTACTTTCTGATATGGTTGAGTAAAATACGATTTTCCAACAATAAAGCATTTTCTTCTATATTTTCTTCGTGTAGAAGACTAACACAAGTGAATGAAAGTAGTATTGTGGCCAGTGAAATTTCTCTATGAAAACCTATCACGCTTTTTTCTATGATGTCATCAATAGAAAGAGCAATGGCGATAATCAATGTTAAATATTTAGAATTGATGACATTTTATCAATTTAATTATAATTATTCAAATTTCTTGAAAATTATTTCAGAGATTTTTTTGTTTCAACTTTTAATGAGTTTCGATGTTTACATTATTTGTAATTGAAATCAATGTAATGTCATGGAGCCAATAAACTACCAATATACTCTTCCATAATGAGAAAATAAATATTTATGTCTTTCTATTTATAAGCAGATACTTTAGTTTAAGTTTTAATATTTGTTTGACAATGCTTAACTCAAATGGTTGACACATCGTTGCAAGCATTATTGAAGCTTTGCTGTGATGTTACGTCAAGTTTCAGGACTTTATGAGTCTTGATTGTTTAGCAACTTTATTGAGTGATGTGAAAATGAAACCGCTATAGACTATAACTAAATCAATATCTTAACAAGACTTTATCTATGTTGATGACTTAAATTTGCATGCAATATGAGAAAACCTTAATCGGGGTGATATCAACTGATAATAATGATAAATCAAAGTTTTATTGTTTTTTGTTTTCAAACAGATTAACCGTGTGACATTTCTTTTCGCACAATTTGAAAAATGTTTATTAAAAGGCAAGGATTAAATTTCCAATTAATAAAACGCAATTCATAATGCAATCCATGGATTAATTTCAAATCTATATTACCTAATTAATAGATTTTTTTTCTGTTTTCTATATTTATCAAGGGAAGACCTGTTTTACATATTTATAAAGTTTAAATCAATAAATGTGAAAATTTAACAAATGAAAATACATAGTAGATTAGGTATATGAAAATTTTTAATTTATTTATTTTTAATGATAACTTTTGATATTACTGAGATTCTCAACATGTTTGAAAAGCTTTATCAAAGTTATAAAGTTTGAAAATCTGTGTTGTGTCACATTATAAAAGCTTAATCAAACAAATGATTTACTTAAATTTAATCACGAAATAAAATAAATTGCAACATCATAAATCATAACAAAAATAACTTTTTCAACCAAAATATAAAATTAAATGCCTAGCTAACATAGTTACAACTATTTCTATTTTCAACAAATGACTCAGAAAATTGATTTCTTTTTGAAATGTAGAAAAAGTTTTGAATTGAAAAAAGTCTTGAAAATGTCACAACTACAGCATTGAATGTTCTCATTGTATTATTTGGTTTCGGTCAAATAATTTTACCAAGACGGAAATTTGGACGATATCTGCTGGACATCATCAAAGTAAAAAAAGAGTTAAAGAAAAAAATTGCGAGAATTGCACAGTGATTATTTTGGTAAAAAAATTTGCAACTGCAAGTTAAAGAATTTGGTTTCCTAAGGAATTTGAATTTTACAAGCCTTTCAATAAAAAAGTTAAACTATTATTTAAAGGAGCGATCATTCAACGATTGACTAGTTTCAACCATGAACTGAAAATGGAAGAAATATTTCAAGATCCATCTGTGTTAACATTTGAACACTTGACTTTTGGTTTCACAATCTATTTGGCTTGTCTTGGATTTTCTCCAATAGTTTTCTTTATTGACCTTATCATAGACAAATTCAAAAATTTCCGTAGGTTATATTAAGATTGATAAGATTGATTGAGATGTTGTAAGCAAATATGTTTGCATCATTTTTGTATTATTAACATCGATTCATTAAATGAATATTTAAAGTGCATTTTGCTTCACACTCTTTTCTAAGACACAGATTTATTTGCAAAAAATGAATTAATCAAAGAATTAACTGCAAACTTTTCGGACTATCTCATGTCTCGCCATATTATTCAAAAATTCAGATGAGAACAACTGTAAAACTGAATTAGCTTCTGAACTAAGTGGAAAAGCATTTATTTTAAAGAGCTTTTAAATTCAAAAAATTCCTTTATAAATCCTGAAACTGACACTAACTTTCAGTGAAAAGTTTTCAAAGGTTGAGAATGAAAAAATTGGTGTATGGATTCTCGCCTTTTACTCATAAATCACATCCATTTATGTCGTAAATGCAAGCATAAATTTTCTGTTGAATAGAGCCAAGAATATTTTTGTAGATATCATGAAATCGTGAATGTTTAGAACATGCTTTTCCATTCAATTTTTATGGTCGTTCTTTTGAAGATAAACTCAAATTTTCAAGAAGAATTGCACAAGCTTTTCATGATTTGTAATCTGGTATTTATTTTTGATATTTAACAAATTTCCATCTCATTCTGATTATAGAATTCACTTGTTATGAACACATGTTTTTGTTGCTGTTAGCGATGACTTTTTTTTACTTATTTTAAAGTGTTCACAAAATTTCAAAAGAATTAACTAACATATCAATTTTACTAACATAAGATACATAAGTATTAATGTTTCTACCTCTGATATTCTGAAAGTATAAAATCTTATAAAGATTTGAACAAAGTTTTTTCACTTCCAATTTGTTTGTGTCCTCTGGGGTTGGCTATATGAAACATTTTTTACTTCTTTTAAGAATGTTTTCCTGTTTTAAAGGGTTTTCAAAGACATAAATATAAAGAAGAAAGGTGAAAGTTTTTCCCTTCTAGTATAATGTTGAAAGTTTCTGTTTATCGTTGACATTTTTTTGTTGTTTTGAATTAAAAGTTAAATTTATAAAGTTCCCATGTCGAAAAATTAATTGCCTGAAACATTATGGCAAAAAGAATAACTGAAGCTTCATCTTGGCTAAGAAAGAAGAGATAGTCTTGTGAGTATAGAGGAATGAAATGCCAGATATTTGAAAAAGACGTCTTGATATTAACCTTGTCAACAATACCACTTAGAATATGAAATAAATTCTAATTAATGTATCTGCATTGGGGTGTTTCGTGCTTTAAGAGATTAATGATGCTACTTGCCAATCTTTCTCTGGCATCAATTTCAGTTCTTTCATTTCAAGTCATGCTTCACTTAAGACAAGGTAAGGACTAGAGTTTCACGGAATTTCACCCTTTGCAAAGCTCCTAAGAAACCATTAAATAGTAACGTTACACTTCTAGAATAATATTTTCAACATTCAGGCAATGTGACCTTCAATACACAAGAAAACCCCATAAAGCAGGTTCATCTTGAAGAAAAAGAGTTTCGTTGAAGTAGTTTCTCATTCCCTTTGTAAAAAAAAACTTATTTCAGCAAATTTCAATGGTTTTAAGCTCAAGGAAAATCTGGCATTATTTATCACAACCATCACTAAAGGCTTTTCATTGGAAAGATAATGGAGCATAATTAATTTTATCTCACCAGAAACACTACGCAGTCATGGTGATTTAAAGTAATTTGTTTCTCTAGCTGAATAATAACAAATGAATGAAATTTTTGAAAAAATCTTTTTCAGATTAAGGTTCAGACGAGTCTTTGAACTTAAGCTCTTTAAACCATTTTTACTTCCTCGGGATTAAAGTTTTATTAATGATATAAAATCGCGAAGTTTTGACTTATTTTATATCGTAATAAAATTATTGACATGTTGACAGATTATTTTTATTGGCAACAAGAGAATGATGACGAGTATTACTGATTCGACGATATGACAGTAACGGCTAACAACATTGGAGGAACTAATTTAATACCTAACTATTGTTTCCAATGAAAATAAAAAAGATATCTCAACTATCGTTTTATGGTTGCCACTTCACATGTCATTCTAAATATGACAACAAAAAAAATATTTCATAAAATTCCAATTTAAACTACTGTAGATGATGTCAATTCGTCTTTTAAAATTAAATGACTTAGTTACATTCTGAATTCTGATAATTCACATCATGATGTAATTTTTAATTAATTTTTACATCAATCTCCCACTTTCAATTTTCAATGCATTAAAGTTTAGATCGTTTGATTGAAAAGTTTTTTCTGAAAATCAGGGACATGTTTTATTTGAAAATCTTCTAACACAAAATATTAATTAATTTTCTATGCAATTATTTTTTTATTCACTATCAATTAATTTCTGATTTCTACAAAATTAAATTTTTAATTACGATTCTTGATCTTCGGGTTCACGTTTTGGTAATCTTCCTGGTTTACATTCGGGATATTTATCAGTAAGAAAACTTTTCATTTCTCCATGTTCAACTAACATATTTTCCTTAATGGTAAAGTGATTTCTTCGTTTCTCAAGTTTTTTCAAATAAACTTGATAGCCATAAGAGCTTTCATAGAACATTGGAAACTTCTTACGTTTCAAAGGAAGTTTTCCATCCATGGCGAATATTGAATAATCAATAATTTCATTTTCTCTGATCTCTTTCTCTGTTCGACATCTTGTTGGACTTGCAACAACTTTTGGGAAGAATCCAGTCTCTTTACTATACTTAACAAGATGAAGTCCTTTTGCTTCTGCGGTTTTTGCATAAGGCTTTTGACTTAAGAGTCCAAGGAAAAAAGCTTTCACAACATGTTGAACAGTTGGTGAACCTTCACATTTTGCATACAAATCTTTTATTCCAACAACTTCACAAATAGTTTTAATCGCTCGATGACAAACAAGTCCATACCCTTCAGGTTTCTTATAAACAAATATCTTTGTCTTTCCAAATTGACAAAAGAAGTCATGATAAATGCCGTGACCATCGCAAATATCAATGAACATCTGTGAAGATTTCAATTGTATTTCATTCATTAAAAAATTTAATTTACTTTTACCAATTTCTGTCCAGCACGATTTTTAGCTTTACGCAATACATTTTTCGATTCAACTGCTTTTCCAGTGGCAAATCCAGCTAATCCTTTTCCATTTCCTGTTACAACAAAGCAAGACAATCGACGTTTTCGTCCCATATTTCCTTTCATGTTGACAACAGTTTTCAACTCAATAACTCTTGTATCGAAACCTTCGAAAGCATCTTCGCCAATAGGATCAGGAGGTCCAATGGATCTTCCAGGCATTTTACTACCAGACCAACCACGTTCTAAAGGAGTCAATCTATTGAAACGTTTTCCTGATGCTGATTCACGAAGTTTTATTATCTTTGCTTCATGTTCTGGATCAGGGGGTAAAGTTTGTCGCTAAATATAATTAAGAAAGAAGTTAGCGAACAAGATTTACGATAAGAATGTGATGAGATCTTACATGAACAAGTTCTCGGCCTCGGATGATGGGAGCTGAAAGTCCAGGCCATTGAATATTTGCTTTTCCAACTCCAATAATTTGTCCTCGATTCAAATTCTTTTTCCTCATAAGACCCTTTGCTCGACCTCTTTTCCGTCCAGCATTTGAAACTGATGTTACAGCTTTCCAAAGATGATCAGCAGGCACTACAAGCATAGAAATGTGAATATTTTGTTATATTTACGAAAACATTTCAAAAATTACATTTTGTGAAAAATCCAGGATAATTTCTAGCGAAAATCGTATTGATTTGATGATTTTGCGATAACAAACTGCTTGGTGTTGGATTAATTCTCAGGTTTTGAAAGCTTTTTGACAAGAGTTTGCCGACTTGCAGAAACTTCAAAGCCATTGGTTAGCCCGATTTTTTTACTTATCGCGTAACTATCGAATAGAATCTGTTGTCCTCGTGAATAAAAACTAGAAATAAGCCTTTAAACTTAGTTCTCCAGTAATATTTGATCAAAATATGTCAAAATAGGTATTTGATTTATTTTATAATTTTTCTTGCATTAATATTTTTCACGCGGCTCCAACCAAAACAAATCAGGGATTGGAAATTCTTCTTAAGAGAGAACTTTTGAATTTGAAATAATAAAAACCGTTATTTTATCAGTCATGTTACATTAAAACTTTTAATTAATTCAAAAAAAGATCCCGGAATTGCGAGAATAATTTATGCATAAACTTTGTAATAAAAAGGACTTCTTTTTAAGGTTTGTCTTTAGTTTGGTTTATTTTAAAAGAGTAAATAGGAAGTTATAATTCTTCACAACGCTTCGTGTCGTGATAATATTTATTTTATCAAATTCATATGAGGAGGTAATTCATTCCTTTACATAATATTAAAAAAAACATTATCACGATCATCATTGTCACGAAACTTTTAAATAATGTCATAGTTGGAAATTTGCCTTAAAAAATATATGCATGCCTTCAAAGAAAAATGAACTCTGCGTGTAAAAAATGAATGAACTTTGAATCGAAACCATTCTTACATTTGTATGTAGTAGAGAGTGATATGCAAAAATGCGTACTGCCTAGAAGTGTAAAAAATAAATCCCCCATGTACAATTATTAAAATATTTATTACCTTGAAATGCTGTTAACCATCTACATAGGTATATAGATATGAAAATTTTTGTCTGAACTTTATATCATAGAAGTTTATGTTTCGTTATGGTTTAATTCTAATGCACAATGTAATATTATGAGCATCATTATTGAACGTATGAACCCTTTAATCCTTTTTACAAGGTGGCAAATTACCGTAACATCAAACCCGATAAATTAACATAAGTCAGGTCTATAAAGTGAATATGATGATAGATTTTAAAGCTTTCGTGTACTCTACTTCTGCATTTGCATATATATGAAGTTCATAGATTATTCTATTTTTTAATTTATTTTATCACCTCGTATAATTATGTAATTGAAATTAATTTTCTGTTTTAAACTTTTAATGGTTGATGCAATAATGCCTCGTTTATTATTTATTTCATGTCAAAAAAGAAATATTTATTTTTACGCTTTCATTTAATCATTTATAACAAGGCCAGACGAAATTAAATCGTAATAAAATAGTCATGTCCATTGCTATATTTAATTACAGACAAACCTATTAAGAAGGATTTCCATCATTCTATAGGATTTTCGTATTAATTCAGGTATTAATTTCGGACATCCTTTTAGTCGCAGATTTGTAGGAATTTTTCCTGAATGTAGCTATTTCATGCTAGCCAACATATACATTCATTCATTCAATCTTCTTAATCGATATATTCCATCCATTCATTTCAGTATGATGATTTTATGAAAAGCAAAAAAATTATACAAATGGAAATTCGCGAGAATAATACGATGATAAATGAATATTTCGAGTCGAAGCTTTTAGGTCCGGATGGGCTCTTTGAGGTTGTATTCAATGTAAAGCTTTTCATACGAGAACAGGTGTTCAGACTTTGTGTATAGCTTTTTAATATTTATGGAATATTTATGCTGCTGAATACTTTGTTAAAGCCGAATCATCGTAAAAGATACTTTCAATGAAACATTTTAAAGATCTTAACAATCAAACAAATTTTTTACTGTATTGATAATGATGAAAGATCTTGGATATAAATTTAACGATTCACTAATATTATGAGAACCTTCCTGAAAATAAAAATAAACATTATCCTGGATAAAATAAAAAATAATGGTTTTGAATTTTCCAAATAAACTTTTTCAGAAATTTTATTGTTTTAAAAATCCTTGTTTCATTTGATCATATTTCAAGTTTTACAAAAAAATGAAAAATAAATTGAGGGTTTTCAATTTATAGTTTAAACTTTAATATTTGGTTTTCGTATATATTTTTTCAAACAGTGAAATATATTAATTCAAGCATTTAAAGTTTTGATATTGTTTAAAATAATTAATATTTTGTTTATCTTGTAATCAATATTTTTCTTCAAATTTTTATATTCATTATAACATTTTTTGAGTTTTACATATAACATTCATTTTTCTTGTATGTATCTCACATTGAACAATTAATTTTTAATTTTATTTATTTCTTTGCTATGTGCATGATTGTGGATGGAAGATTAACTAAGCTAAATCGGTTTAAGATATTTTAAGCTTCTTTTGGCAGACGTTAGTTCTATCTGTGCCCGATCTAGCAATGTCAAATCGACCCATTAAATGATTTCGCAATGGATGCAAGTGAATTGACACTTCAAAATTGGAAAGTTTCATTTCGATTTTAGAATCCGTTCAAAGAGGTTTAGTCAATGTATCATAAGAATTTTAAAAACTTATTATTCTCTCTTTCAACTTTTGATTTGAAAAGTGTTCTTCATTAAAATTCATAGAAATAGAGCATGGAAGAAAGAAAACCTATAGATTTGAAGTCACTTTGGTATATTTTTTTCTCGATAGAAATACCTACATTTATATTCTTAGAGTTGATGAAATAAGAAGGAAACATTAAGAAAAAGGGAGAGTTTGCGAAAAAACCTCTGCTATTTACTATAGATATGCTCAGCTCCACATCATTAAAGTCTTAATCACAATAAAATCATCTTCATAGAAAGTAAGATAGATACTAATTGCTTATTCGCGTTAGTTTTTATCCCAATAATTGCCTTTTATTTATTTTTTTGTTTAAATATGAAAAAGTTTATTTATCGATTCTAAAGCTTAATTTTCCTGGTCATCTAATTATCCGTTTCAAAATCGTCCATCTACCAAAAACATTTTGTTTCGCTATTTTTAAAAACTCCAAATTCTCAAAACTATTCGTTTGATTTGCTTCACTAAATTTTCTCTCACAGTTTTTCTCTTGAAATTGACAAATTATTTTTTTTGTTTGATATGGAAATCTATGATAGTTCTAAATTTTGCATAGATTCAAACATAAAGTTAATTACAAGATTTATTTATGTATTTTGTCACAATTGATTTTTTCTTCAGCATTTTCTTGTCGTCATCAGTGAATTTTAATAACTAAAATTGTAATAGATTCACATAAAAATATCCAATGAAAAATGTCATTATTACACACTCAGACGGTTTTCAACATTGCAAATAAAGTGGAAAACTTTTATCAATTTTTTCTCATGTTGTAAGAATGAATGGTGGAAAACATTTTTTGTATCCTATCGCAGTTCTCCATTTATAAAAGTAACCTAAACAGCAAGAAAATAGAAAATACTCAAACGAAAACCGATGAAGATTTCATCTTTAATTAAAGTTGGAAATGTTATGGAAGAAAAATAGTCAAGGAAAAATAGAACATTTAATAAAAGTTCTAAGTGAGGGAAAATAATTAAGTTAAGAACTTAAAACTTAACTAATTTAACTTAGATTAATACAAAAATCATCACCAAATAAAATTCTCTTCAAACTTCTTATAACACTTCGCTTTCTAAAATTTCAATTGTGACAAAATCTTTGAATTGAAAAACTCTGTGAAGCACTCTAATCAGCTGGGTTAAAACGAAGTCTTCCCAAAGATGAAATTGCCTGGGGCGGATGGATCGTCTGATTGCCAGAATTCTTGCCATAAAACTGCAAATTGTTCTCTGGTAACTTCTATAGCGCCCTGTGTCAAATAAATTAAAAATTCTCACAAAACAATATAAGAATGAAACATTTTATTGCTGTACCTGTGACATTTTTCCAAATGCTTCTTCACATTCAGTTTTGTCTAGGCCGTAGCTTGAACAAACAATAGCAAACTCTTCTGCATCAATAGCTCCATCGTTTGAAGCGTCTTCTAAATCAAACATGAAGTTCATGTATCTATAATCAAATGAAAAATATATTGAAAAAGGTTGTCGATGAAAACATTTGTTTCAAATTGTCTACCTTTGTTGCCAATCCAATGCAGTCGATGGATCTCTTGCATAGCCATCCCTATTCATAAAAAATGAGAGCATAGAAAAACAATATCGTTGATGAGAAAACAACGATAACAAAGTTTGATCAGTGAGATATTCTCGTTTCACAATATGTCATGAGATAAATTTAAATAAAACTTCAAAGCTCTGAACATTGAATGGCTCAAAAGACGTTCAATAAGTTTTAATTAATTTTCAAGAGTTAACACTCACCACATGTTGCACCATTCCTCAACAGAAACCTAGGAAATAAACAAAAAAGAAAAGCAATTAAATTGTAATTTGCAATCAGTATGTCTGCATCTACACTCCATTATTGATTGAAAAGTCAAATTAAGCTTAATGTGACAGAAGTGTTCCATTTCTACTTTCAAAATATGTGGAAAACATAAAAAGAAATACGAAATTGTGATTTATAAAATAATGATTAGAATGACCTAGAATTCGAGAGCAAAGATGATGAAACTATTTTCCCATCCATTAACCTTTCAAGCTGATTCTTAAAGTTTAATGCACCATTTTAGGATTTTTCAAAGCTTAAATTGGAACATGAAACAGACAAGCATGACTTTACTTGATGGAAGTTTAAATCAACCTGGTCGGTTTTATAATAAAACATATAAATTTAGTGCCTCTAGAATTGATGCATTTCTCTTTCACTTAATTTTAATGTCTGATTCTTTAATTTCATTCTTTCATATCTCCTTCGAGAATCATTTAAAATAAAAAACTATCGTAACATATTCGGAACCTTCATACGAAAGGAACTCTGAGTAATGTCGAATATTAAGTGCCTTGTAGTGTTCTACTTTTTTTTAAAGCATTCTTTTATGGCAACATATTTCATAATGTACATTGCGGAGTTCGAAATTCATCAAGATATCTTGCTAACAAATTAGAGGGAAAATAAACATGATTAGTCTTACGGTTCTTTTTTCTTTTTTAAAAAAGGAATACAATTGGCTAAGTTAGCGAAATGACGTGACTCGAATACATTGAAGGAATTCCTTTCTAAGAAACGATTTTAATATAAAGAAAAGCATCTTATCTTTGAAATTTATTTGGGTCTTGATCTTCGGTGATGAAGAGAGGCATCTTTCATTGTTTTTATGTTGGAATTAAACATAAGACAATCGTAACAACAATAAACAAATTCACAAAAGTCTTTTAACCTTCTCGAAAAAATCCACTCTAAGTTAAAAAGGCTCTCAGTTTTCTTACTTTCCTTTTTTTAGTTCGTGCACATAAGTTTAGTTTCTAACACGTTTATATGTGGACTACATAAATTTAATTTTATTACCATGTTAATACCCCGTAGCAATAAAAAATCAATATAAAAGGGTAAACAGAAAAGTTAACAAGAGAAAAAAGAAGCTTTTGTTGCCGGTTAGGATGTTTAACTTTACCAGATACAATTACAATAATTGTTTCTTATTCCTAAAATGTTTTACAATGAGAGACAAAGAAACAGACAAAAGGTATTGAATGGAAAGTAATCCGATCCACAACAGTAAAAATTTATGAACTGAACTGCTTAGACGGGATCAGAGTGTGTAACATTTAACCAGCAACTTAGAAACTAAGACAAGGGTTGAAAGTTGCAGAATTTACAAGTCAAGAGCATAACATAGTGCAAGAATTAAACATTAAAAATGAATGTGGAAATAAAATGGGTTGAGCTGACATCAAATTTTAATTTTAGGTAGTCTTGTGACTAAATCGCTTGAAGTAATATTGAAGCGGCCCAGACCGTCAATTACACTTGTGATGGCTATTAAGAGTTTATATTTATTTCAAGAAAAAGGAAAATATTATGTTGTAAAGCATAAAAAGGAATAAAAAGAAAAAATACTTAAGAAAGAAAACTTCTTTACATGGGAAACCATAATTTCATAAAAGATTAATTCTCTTTTTCCCTTTCAACAAATCTTATTATTTTTTTTTCAATCTAATAAATAATTTTTTATGAAAAGCTGCCAACTCACCTGACCATCATTATCTTTATCCGCCTTTGATCGCAAGCCATCCCAGATTTTGAACATCACCTCGTGCGTTTCCGTGTTTTTATCACTGCCAGCTGGCCATCCCCGGAGATCACAGATTTTCTGTGGACGACAACAACAGTAAAAAAAGGAGAATAAGCAATTACAATGGAAATGTGAACCATTAAATCACTAAACCCACCTGAATTGCTATCTCAAAATCTTTTTTGTCGATTTCGCCGCTGTTATTTATGTCTGAGAGATGAAATGTGTGTGTATATGTGTTTTGTATGAAAATAAAGAGAAAAGAAAGATTAAATCCCTTTAGCATTAAGTAACTAATGACTTTCTTATTCAGTGTAGCAGATAGAATCAGACTAAGAAAAAAAACGATTTTTCATCTGATTTTCAGCTCATTTTTTTGTTGTTGCGTATTATTATGATACTATAATGAAACCTGAAGGGATGATTACAAATGCTGTCATGACGGTAATAAGAAGAATAATTTTTTTTGTCATGAATATTGAGATTTTTCTTTATTGATATTGTAACGCAATATCGTAATCATGCCTTGTAGTAATCTTGATTAGCAGTTATAGACGGTTAAGGAAAAAAAAGAAAACTTACCAAAGAAAACGTTGAAAACGTATAAAAGCTTTTTCTTTCTAAACGCTGAGATGGACATTGTTGCTTATTTCTTTTCTATTAGTGAAAATAGAAGAAAAAGTTGTTAATGCGTGTTAGGAAGGAATGATGTTGGGGAAAAAAATTGATAAAATCGATTATAGTCGAAAATATGCTAGTAAACGAGATCATTTCAATTTATTATGTCCAATAACGAGAAATCATCACTTGGGATTTATATTCAATTTCATAGATATCATTGCAACAAATGTTGAGCAGTTTCGAGTTGATTTCATTTTGACCATCTTTTTATGAGTCTTTTATTTATTTGATAGATAAATCTTTTTTATCGAACTTTTGTCTATTTATGCTATGATATCAAAAGTTGATTTTCCTCGATTCATCATATCATAAATTCATAATACTAGCAAATTCACTATTTATAACTTATTTATAATGATTAAGTTTCAATAGAGTTTCTTTCCGTCATCAAAAAACTTTCTTTTCTCTTTCGAAATTATTTTGAAAGAAATGTTCGTGTTGGGAAGTTTTGCTCTTTTCTTCAGAATAAACAGAAATTGAACAAGATGAAGATATGGAAAACTTTACAAAAAGCTCAAAAGAAACTTTCTTTATTAAACTACGATATTTTCTTCCCGTTTGAAATTAGAAATGTAAACATTTTGAGAAATGTTTGGGAAACATTTCTTCTAAGTTGAATGAAAAATTTTCTTCTTTCTAAATTCAAACCGTGCAGAACGTTTTAACTGTTCATGATAAAACATACTGCCTTTACTGGTTTTAAATTGAATTTGAAAAAAAGAATGCTGGAAACAAAATTTTTGAGGAAATGCTTTCATGCTTTGTTATTGCTTTTATGACATTTTGTTTGGTTTTCAAAGAAAATCTTGATGTGACAGAATTACAAATGTTTGACAATCGAATAAATTTTTAATGAATTCTTCAATCAATATTTATGAATAAAGTCTTGTTTCACTTTAAATAGCAGTTGTAAATTATATGAGAAATTGGTGTATTATCACGACAATCTGTAATTTATGTCGGATAAGTATTAATATCAACAAAACTTTGACACAAACATCTGCGATAAATTTAACTCAAGGATGCTGCCTGCAATCTCTATCTAAATTTAACGTGAAAATTGACAGCATTTTATGAACCGCATTAAGTTCAAATTTGTTATCCTCTTTACACAATCTTAATCTTTCCCACGTAGTCGGTGTCAATAAACCAATAAACCAATTCAAACATAGATACCACAAAATTGATGCTGAAATAAATTGAATTTCAAGTAGATAGTACATAAAAAGAACGAGCAATTTACTCGGATTTACAAGAAAAACCGTAACAGGGACCATAATTGTCACTTAAACTATAAAAAATTCGTAACGATCTTGATAACTTTCGTTCTCCACCGTATTTTTCTAACATCACTTCATATTTGCTAGCGAAGTTCTTTCTTATCTCATTGATTACAAAACTGCAAACAAAGAAAATTTAAATTTCACTTCCAGGGACACATTTGTACACGTAAATTCATTCTCTGATTCGTCTTCTCATTTTTTGAAATCACGTTTCATTTATCAACGTTCATTGCACAAACAGCATAAATCTTCAAATAGAGAATGAAAAGTCAAACATTCTATCATATAAAATTCATAAATTCATAACTGCACGCCTTAGGGAGAATTTGCAAGAGTGAGATGAAAATGGTTGATGATAATCCTTTCCATACATAAAAGCATTTGTCTTTCACTTTTGTTTTTGTTCACATTTTTGTAATAAAACTTCAGTATTTTCTTGTTACACGCTCGGTTTAGAAGGAGAAAAGTACATTAATTACAGTTCATATGTTTATAATGCTTTCTTCTATGTCAGTGTTATCTCATTACAAGGCTCAAAGGGAATGATTTACATCATTCTTTCTTTATGCAGTAAATCACTTTCTTACAGACAATTTGTTTTCGATTGCTTCCGGGTTTTATTCTAGAAAAATAACAGGAACTTTAAGAAGAAAATATTTTACGTTTCCTTAGACTCGAACGCACCCCATAATTTAAATTTCACCGCAAAATTCCAATCTTACTTTCAAACTTCGCACTGTTCCTACATTTTTCATGAAATATGTAAAAATAAAATGCTATGTTCTCATCACAAAAGGTCCCAGAAAGAGAAAATTGCTAAATTTATGTGTTAAGATGCTTCACAATCCATCATAAGCAAATTAAGAGATAAATTTTGTATCATTTTCATTTTCCTTCCACTTCTCCTATCTTGAATCATTTTATGTTTGCCTTTCCCTAAGTTGTTACAGCAATTCCGCTTTTTTCATGTCTTCAATTAGAATTAGAGAAGAAAAATTTAGGTCGACAGTGGAAACAACAATTTTTTTTGAATATGTACAAGTCAGAAGGGAAAGGAAAGAGACTGGCAAGTATTTATCCATTATCCTGATGACTCGTTGTTAGAAATTTTTATTTTTTTGTAAGAAAAACATCCAAATGCAATCAACATAAAGTTTGTTACAATTCAAATTTGGTGTGAAAGCTGCTTCTGGGGATTTCCTGTAGGCTTAGGTCTCTGAGCAAATTAAAATATTCTTCTCATCTCTTATCAAGTCAAAGCATTTTTTTGTAACAGCATAAACATGTTTTCTTCCACTGCTTAGTGTGAGTGAACATTGAATAAATAATTAAGCGCAAATCTGTTGAATTTTTGGTGAAAAGTCATCTTGAAAAAAATTTAATTCTTTTCATTGGCAGTTTGATTAATGTCGTAGCATAATGACAGCATTTTCATATTCATTATCAACCATTTTTAAAAAAGATTTTAATCTCAACAGCCTGGTCCGTGTAAATACCGCGCGTCAACTAATTCAAATAGAAACACATTTATGATTGATGAGCCTTTTAAGTTTCAAATTACATCGCATCAATCAGAGTAAATGGTTGAATGTTAGTAAAAAGAAAGAAAAACAAACTTTCTCGGTGAGTAAATATAATGATTGAGATTCCAGACGTTAGTTCTCATCCACCACAGAGAAGCAGGTAATAACAACTAAATTTGTCTCTGTTGGTCCTTGGCACGATGTAACACAGAATGAAAGCAAAACATCTCAAAAATAAATTCGGAAATAAAAACGAAATGAACAGAGTGAGAGCGCAAAAGCGTGTAAATTTGCCAATTCATACCGCGATAATAATTAAAAGTAAACAATAGGGAATGTCTTTATCCCAATCCACCTCTCTGTAACTTTGTTTACTGTCAAAATATTGAATTTTTTACTTTCCTCCTTTTTAAACGATGTCTACGCATGTAGAACATTATGTGAGTTTCTGGTTGACATTCGTCTTGATATAAAATTCCCATAAGCACCACTCATGCATTTTTAAGATAATTCAGTCAATTGAGAACTTTACAAGTCATCTCATGAATCTCATAATTTACAAAGATTTTTGAATTCTAAATCTTCTACATAAATAAGACTCTCAACACGAACCATCAAATATTTTTCGTTTTATGAAGTATCAGATAATAAAATCGCATGGGATATGATCCCACAAGACAGAAAACACTAAAAAGAAGTATGAGTATACATAGGTTGAGAACTTCATTGGAAGACAGCAATTGGAAAATCAAATATTCAATGTGCGAGAAAGAAAAACGATTTTAACTTTTCCAATGTCGATAACCAGAAAGAAAAATATTTTTCAAGTCTTCTAACATGTATTTGCTTTTAAATTATGTAGATGTCGATCAGGATCATGAGATATTTAAATTTATCATAGAAGTTTTGTTTAAATCGTTTAAATTATAAAAGGAATAGGAACAGCTTGAAATTAGAGAACGGAACTCATCCCAAAATTTCCTTTAGATTTACATATTCTAATAACTGAAGGAAGATTCAGGAATATGTAAAACCTTATTAATAATTTAAGAGATAGTTTAATTGAGGATATTTTTCATCAAATTATCTTCTAACCACATAAGATATTTATCTACATTTATTCTTGCTTTATCCCACATTTTCCAAAATCAACAAACTTTGCAAAATTATGAACAAAAGAACGTTAATGAAGCTCTTTACACAGAATTCAGGCCTTACAATTAATTATCCCGTGGTTGCAAAATATTGCGCTGATTAAATCAGATTCCTGTGTGTTGTGTAAATTAATTATACTGTTACACATAATACCCATTATAAGCATCGCACAATTAATGGCATTGTGATCATTACGCTGTTTGAACGGTGTTTGAACATTAACGTTGCAAGTATTTTAAATACTTTTTAAGAATGCAACGAGTTTATGATTTAGTTAATTTAATTTATTCCATTGCACTCAAAATGAGGTTTAATCTCGTGCTCAAAATATTTATTTTGTATTTCGTTACAAGAGTCATACAAAGTTACGCTTTGCTTTCAGCTTTCAGTAAATAAAAAACGAACTTTTATTCACGATAAAAATCGTTGAAATGGAAATAATCCTGAAAAAATAAGTAAAAGCTTAAGAAAGTCGCAAGTAAAGTAAAGTAGTAAAACGTTATTATGTATTCTGATAACAACACATGTTTTACATGATTTTCCAAGAAAATTCTGAATCACGACACGAAATTTATATTTTAAAAAGGATGAAGAAAATAATAAAAATTTCAACACTTTACAGTTGCTCATTGCAGATTTTTTGTAGATAAAAATACTGCAGTGCTATCAAAACTAATTCAATTTTATTGTCACTTTTTTCTTACAGATAAAAGATAAAAAACTTCACTTTTTCCAATCTCTTGAAGCTCTCTGACAAGAATGTAAACAAAAATCAAGAAGTATTCATGATTTTTTGGCAGATATTTACATATTTTTGGCATTTTTTTCCTCTCAAAAATTCATTTTTTTATCCCTCGTTGTTTGCACATTTTCAACTGTTTATAAAAGTTTGCTGCTCTATACGAACTTCATACATACCTTTAGGAAATATTTAATTTTTTGGGCAAAAATTTTAAATTGGATTCGCAAAGCCTTTTCTGTTTTTTAATCCGAAAAAAGTTCTCCCTTCGTTTATGAATAAACCACAGGAAAATAATGTTTTGTTGTTCTAATTTTCTTTTATATTATTTATTCTTTTCCTTTTTCCTTTTTCACCTGAAAATCACTTTCAAAATATTTCACGGTCTTCAAATCTTTTTCTTTCTTAACTTTCGGAGAGAATATCACGAACTGTAGCAAAATATTTCCATGATATCGCTTTTATATGCCCAACTAAACACTGTTTTATGCGAAAAACATGAAACTGTGAGAAAGAGATAGCAAATGTGCTTCGTGTGCGCCACCCGAGAACTTCAAAGTTCGTTCGTGCCTTTTTGTGCTTTGTGTTATCATACAAGCCGAAGATACTTTTTGCTGCATGTGACTTTCCACTTACTTTCGGTTGGAATCCAGAAAACAAAATATAAAAGCATAATGCAAAATATAATTCGAGCTTTTAGGCTAAAAGGTTAAGTAACAAAAACAGTAAATTGTGCAATGGCAATAACGTTTTTTATCCTACAATCACTCTAACCATACCTGTCGCGTTTTCTGTTCTTGACGTGAAATCAATAACGCTATGATTTTTAAATGAGGTGTTGCACGGATAGCAAGTCGCCTTTTCTTATCATGAGTTTAAATCTCGTTAGTATAGTTATTATTTGTCGTGTAACAGGACTCCATAGCAAATTTAAAATAAAGCCATTCGACAGAACAAGGCTGAAAAAAAAACTAAAGGAATGAAACCAAACAGTTTTAGTTATAAACTTTGAAAAAAGAACAAGTATTTACTGGATTTAAATTCGACTTTAATTTACTACCTTAGGAGAGCTTTACATTCATAAAGGATTTAAAAAAATTTATATGCTTCATTAATGTTTATCCATGGGTTTCATATTTATTTAATTTCTCTCCATTGCATCATCAAGCAAGAAAGCGATAATTATGCTTTATTATAATCTTTTCAATGTTTACAAGCAATGCTTATCATGCAGTGCGTATCTATACTGTCTGAAATATTACCGTTTTGCGTCATTAATTATACCGTGAAAAGAACGACCCAAATTTAAAGCAGGTTGTAAAATGATAAGAAGGAAAGGTGATGATTCTGTCGAGTGCTTTATGCAGACACAAGATGAATTGAGTCTTTGTTATTAGCTTGATTTCATTGTTAGGTAACTCATGTCGTTCACTGCATTAAAGACTAAGATAAAAGATTTAAATATTTTCTTCTAAGTGAATGAAGATGCAGTAGAGAGCCTGAAGGAAAATTATCCCATTTCAGTTTAAAGTTTGTTATCCAGTCCAAAAAAATTAAATAAAAAATTTCCTGAATTTCACAGAAAGTACAAATACTTTTGGGGCAGTTTGGTGTCTAAAAACTTTGTTGTAAAATTCAGGTTCTGTAAAGTTCATCTCAAGAGTAAATATATCATGGAGAAGCAAACTACCCAGAACTAGACATTAGTTCATCATATCTCACAGTTAAAACAGTTTTATTGTTCCATAAAACGAACATTTAATAAGAAAAGCTGCAAAAATAAATTGAAAAGCATTAAAATTTCAAAGTGATGAATGCCGGAAATAAAATTGTACAGAATCTTTTTTAATTTTTTAAATAAACTTAATACCAACTACAAATCCCACATGTTAATTGTCACAATGTTGGTTTTCTAATGAAATTTAATGCATTTTTGTAGTTGAATGTTCCGCTATGAAGATGATACATTGAGAGTTTTATGAACTTTTCTATAGACTCAACAATTGCAACTGCAAAGCAACAACATTTTTATTCACGAATTTAAAATGCCATTTAGGGAATATTTAAACTTTATGTTTCAAATTCGTTTTTCCATCCAAGCTTTCATCACTGAGGGAAGTCAATTTGGAATCTCTGCAAAATATTTCATCCTTTAAACCTTTTTATATCTACACGTGAATTACAAACACTCCAAAGTTTTATTTACAAAATAAATTCACAGACATTCTTAAAAGAACCAAGCAAACTGCATTTTCAACCAATTCATCCACAAAAAACAATTCCAAAAAGTTTAAAAGTAATAAAAATGAAGAATTCAACCACTTTTGTTAAGTTAACATAAGATGCATCCTCTGAATGGGTTTTATTTTTCTTAAAAAATGCTTTTATTCTAACGTTAACTTTTATGATCTGTAAGAAAAGGAAACTTCTTGAGAAGAAAACCATGAGAAAATTTAGTAGTCTAAAAGATTTTCTTTACTCTGGCAAACGAATCTTTCCTCTACATATTTCCTCATCTTCGGTATCAAATAACATAATTTTAGCTTATAAAGTTACGTCTTAGTATCCTTACGCTCGGATTATGAGCACTTCGTTTCAATCTCTATCTGAAGAAAAGGGATTTAATTTTAATTTAATTTGTATTAAGTTTCTACTTCGCCTCGCTTAATTTACTTCTGAATACTTTCCATCGAAACAATGAATAATTTATTTAATTTTTATCCTATCCGTCGGTTGCTGATAACAAATGTAAAAGTTTCTTTTAATTTATCTTGTAGATTTGAACATTTTGGGGTCTTTCAAGAGAAACATTCTCATCATACTCCTTAATTCAGCAACATTAATAGTGAGTCAATTGAAGCATAAATATTGAGATAGACTACGCAAACAAATTGAGGTCAAGAAGTTAACAGAATCGTTGATGTTTATTAAAAAATGTTTCATGATGAAATAATTAATAGCTTCTGATGTCTTCTTCTTCTTATTAAGTAGCTGTTGCGATGGGTGACGAAGTAAATGACTTTAACATTGTTTAACTTTGAACCTTAACTTTTACATTAAACTAAATGCAGAGTCATGAGTGGTGATAAACTATAATTAACATCAGAAGAACTAAAGTTCTTTTGGCTATGTTATTGAAAGAAAACTTAACCTTTTTCTATTATAAACAGTTGAGTTCCTTTGAATGTTCTGCATTCTATAGTCTCACGTTCATAAATGGCTGAACTCATTATTCGAACAAATTGTGTTCGAGTAAAATCATCACGCGATTTTTATCTTTTCAACAATATTCAAGAAATTGACATAAAATGGTTGCTTTCAAATGCTTTCTATGCTAATCGAGGAGAGGTTGGATCACTTAAGCTCGTTTTACCGAGCACCAGGTTTCAACACAACTGAATTTTCTTTTATGCAAGGGATATTTTCCGCAATTTAAATAAATAATTCAGAAATGATAAAAAGAATTTCGATAGAAAATTTCAATGAAACCAGGAGGAAGCCAAAAAAAATAGAAAAGAAAAGCTTTAATGCAAAACGTAACTGTGAAAAGAACAGAATAGGCAGCTTAGCTGTTCCCGACACCGTTCAACAATAAAACATTTTCAGAAATTACAACAATTTTCTCAGACGCTGTTTTCGAAAAGCAAAGGAAATGAATAAATGTGATTGTTATTTTGGGTATTGTTAAAATAAATTATTGAAGCTTTTGAGGATTGAAAAGTCTCGTAAATTTCAACGAAGTCAGATACGTTTCCCTTTTTTTCTTTTTTCAAATGAACACGAAAAATTCAGGAACAAAAAAAAGGCCAAAAGTTGTTTTCTTGTTTACGCTCAATATAAGTTTTTAAAGAGAAGAAAACAAGTCAGGAAAGTGTGTGTAAAAGTTTAACCGAAAAGTTTCACTTTAATTAAAATGTTTAGCAACGTTAAACATTCATAAAATAAAATAACAGAGTTGTATGAATATCTGGTTTGAATTAAACAATAGAACTTTTGTCTAGTCGACATTCGCTTTTCTTTTTTGAATTAAAACAATGAATAATAATATAATTTTATTCACTGTAAAAGTTGATGTTACAAGCAATTATAACAACCATGATCTTAACAAAGAAATTAAATCTTTCTTGTATTTTAAAAGCTACAATTGAATTCGTTTTTATTCATCATGTCATATCGATGTCAAGTCGGATTTAAAACAAGCAGAGATGTCATCAAGGGAGCAGTCAAGATTATGATAAATGGAGGAGAATAAAGAGAATATTTTATGAAATAAATTCTGATCCTTGTCTGAAGCTTTTCGTATTCAATTATTAATGAAAAATCTTTTTTTAGTCTTTTTTCATATCCTTTGGTTACAATACCTTTCTGATTTTTCAAATTTCATTTAAAATCGATATCTGAAAAGTTTATTATTTACCTAAGTAGTTAATTTTCAATTAATCTCCAGCAAAAAATAATTCTCTAAAATAAAAATGTATCCGTGAGAATTTCTACCGTCATTGCCAATGCAAACACTCTACCGATAATGACTTAGCATTTCGGCCACAAAAAAAGCTTTTTCTAAGCTCTTAAATATTTATACAACAAAAATATTTTTCATAAGCGTAAAAAACCGATGAAAGTTTTAATCTGGAAGCGAGAAATTCTGTATAAAAAAAAGTTTTTGTTTGTTTTAGATTTCTGCACGTAATGATTTGAATTAAATACTCGAACCATCTTATGTAATTACCTAAATACTTTATCCAATCGAGACTTCCCTTTCACTCTAGCATCATCTAATGTTCTTGATATTAAGTGCAGCATTCTCTCTATTAAGAATATGTCTTCATGAATAAGAAGCCACTCACATAAAATCGTTACAGCCCTTCCTCGGAAATATGCCAGCATAAGTTCCTCCATGATGTGCAGCATCTGCAGAAACTTTTTATGGATGTCGAAATTATTTTTGAATTCATGTGATAATTTTCACAAACAGTTTTCAGCACGTTCTACAATGCAGTTTGGCACTTAACGTAAATATATCCTACATACAATAACCAATTGAAAAAGACGTTCACTAGTAGCAATTCTCTAAATCCCATTCAACTACAAGGATAAAGGTCGGTGAATGTGAAGTTTGACTGTTCGAATATATGTGAAATTAATTCAATATTGAACACACAACACTAATATTTTATGTTTTGTGAACTATTTTGTGTTTCAATTCTAAATTACACATTTTAAGAGAGAAAACATTTATAAGCACTGCGTCAGTTTTATGGAAGTTGGCAAGGATTTTTCATGAGCAATCTGAATTAGCTTCATATTTTTAATACTGTGATGTTATTTAAGATGTGGAACATAAAAGTATAAAACAATTTCATGAAGGAAGAGTCGTAAATTATTTAATGTTGGTCAAGGCCAATTAAATAATAAAGGTTAGCATTTTCACAACATAAATTTATCAACAAAAATAGTTTTAGACACATCATAAATAGTGTTTAAGAAGAAAATTCCGGAAGAAGTTTAAAAATTATGGTTTTTTGGTAAAACGAGGTAAAACATGTCATCAGTATGCAGACTGCAATTTATAATTTCTTTTTTTTTGAACAGCATGGTTGCAATGAGAGGAAGCTAAAAGATGGTACAAAGGCGAACGTTCAATGAATCCTGACAGCGTGAAATATTTAGAGCAATGAACTGTTTTCTTTAAATTTCTCACGCTTGATGTTAACTTGTATAATAAGAGAACTTAAAAATGTCAGAAACTTTCCTTAACACTGACAGAAGAATTTTTACAAAAAACTTTTTTTAACTGAACATGAAAAGTGTGAAATGTGCAATGAAAGGAAAAAAAAATTAATGAATATTAGCAGATAAAAATGTTTCAAGACGTGCTGCATTGTTAAAGAATATAAAGACTTCTATTATCTTAAACTTTTCATCGTTTTTTCCTGTCAAGCATCACGAACCATTTTTCTTTGAATCTTCAATCTGCTTTCGTCCATGAATTGAATGCAATTCTCTTCTCTCTTCAGGCATTCTTCATGTTTAAAAGAGATATCTATGTAAATCAGAACATTCCCCAACACAACTCTTTTATCCTTAAAGTGAATTTACGATCAAATGTTTGCAACCTTTAAGTTCGATGGGGGAATTCATCATAAGCGAAGCTTTCATGAATAAATTTTATTTTTGATTTCCGTTCGAATATTTTCTTTTCGATCATGAAAAAATGACGAGTTAAACCAATTCATGTCGTTATGATTTTCACATTCTGCAGTGAAATGTAAACACGTTTGAAATTCAAAAGTATGCAAACATCCAAACCAGCTTTTGAGACAAAAACGAAAATAATGACTGATGAAAATGTAATCAAAGTTAGCACTGATAAATTCTAGATTCACTTCTTAATTTAAAAAAAGTATCTCAAAGATGTCACAAATGCATCATAAATGCCATAAAAATTCGATTAAACTTTCCCCAACGAACAAAAGTGATAAATTTTCAGTGAATTACAATTTAAATCAAACAGTTTCAAGCTTTCCTCGATGCGATAACAAAATCTCGACGTCAGTTAAATCTGTTTCATCAAAAGTTTTCGCATGGAACAGAGAAAAGCCAAGACTCGATAGCGAGTATGTCGATAAAAAGTTTTCTAAACCATTTAATACAATTGCTCCAGAACTTCGTGTAATTGGTGGTCTTGGAAAGTTAAAATGTGTAAAGAAAGGAAAATCAAATTTATTCATTAATCGAATGACTCAAGTTCAAAAACTAAGCCACACGAAAACTAAATTACTTCACAACTTCAATTTAACAGAAGAATTGCGACCAATAGCATGCCACAAAAAGTCAAAAATGAAGATTTCAGATGCAATTGAGAATGTGAAGTATGCAGAGAATTTACTAGTTTCATCGCCAATGACAGATGAAGACAATACAAGAAATGTTTACAACCATCAGAATCCATTTAATCTTGACATGGATGCTTTGTCTGAATTTCACAATCAAAGCCATCAAACTAAGGAAATAGAACGACGGAGAAATTTTCAGATTATCCGACGAACAATGGAAACAAAAGCTCTCACAACGGTAGGTGCTGAAAAACTCATGCAGGAGTCGAGAAACGAGAGATTCCAACTTCCTCAATTCTTTAAAGTTGTCGATGAAAAACCGGAAAGTGTTGAATCAGGTAAAAAAGGAAATGAAAGAAAAATGTTATCTCTCACTCGTAGTATCAATTTTTTATCATTTAAAACTTTATTTGAAAAGGAAATTTCATTTCATCTTGACTACTCTTAAAACTCTTATATTAGTCAAATATTTATTTTAAACTGTTTCAAGTAAACTAAATTTAGCTTCGTTTTGAACAAAATTTATTCCTTAAAAAAATAGAATTTCTCTAACACACGTATTTAGATAACTGCGAAGATTTATTTACACAGATGTACAAATAAAGTAGAAAATTATGCTTGCATTTTAGCTTAAAGGCGTATTTTATTTCACACAGAATCCTCAAAAACCATTCCAAACACATGCAGAGTCGTTCTTACAACGGACAAACCCAACAATCGTGAAATTATTCAATCCCATTACAATCACAAAGAGCATAAGCTTCGTGAGAAACTTAAGCAAAAAGCGATTGACGATGAAAAATTGGCCAAAGAAAAGGAAAAAGTTGATGAAGAAAATCGAGAAAATTTCGTGTTTCAAATGGCTGAGGAAAGTCTTAAAACATCCGAATGTGATGAAAACGACAACATACGGGATGAAATGAAAAAAATCTCACTACCATATCAGAAATTCGATTACCCAGTAAATGAATCTGAATTATTAGAGTTAAAGCGACAATTGAATGAAAAATCGCTCGACGTTATCAAGGGAGAAAAGCTATTAGGGACGAATGATGGTAGAAGGGAAACTGGCATTTCATGTGGACAAAAGATTGGAAGTCGTGTTGCTTTGAGAAGCTTTCACGATCGATTGTGTGATGAACCGAGAGGTGAAACTAATTATTATCACTCGGGAACAACGAAGGAGTCTTCATGTCTCACACATAAACAGTGGTTGGATGGAATTACAAATGATCCAGACATTAAGGTAAATAGAGCTACGAAATAAGTTTTATGATGATAAAATACAATTTCATTCAATGTTTTCATAGCAACAACCACCTCGAGCTAAATTTTTATCGACATTGAAAGTCAAACACAATCCAAACAATAAAAAGTTTTTCCTTTTTGATGTGAAAACAAAAAAACCTTCCATAATCGTTAGTCCAATCCAGAAACATGTTGAAGAGTTGAACAAAAAACTAAAAGCGCGATTGAATGAAAATAAACCAAGCAATCGTTCTACAATTGTTGGTTTATGCAATCCTGAAACGAAGCAATTCCAACGGATGAGATTCATGGGAATTCCATGCTTGCAATATAAAAAGCATAACGATGAACATTTCAAAGAACTTGTTGAGAAAGTTTCAACAATGAAATTGTCAACTTTTCAACCACGTGTCGTTAAATCGAAAACATTGACAGAGAACATTCAACTGAAACCAAAAGTACCTGAGATTATTTCTTGTGATGAGGCAAAGGAAAAAGAAGAAGAAATTGATAAATTTTCTTATTTCACAAGAGCTCAACCGCGTGGAACTGATAAAAGGAATCTTCGTATCGATAAATCAGCCCCATGGATCGAAGACGAATTGATTGCGATGAAAGTTAAACTTGAAAATGAACGCGATGTTGAAAAAACTTTGAATGTTGAGAGTGAGGTGATTTCTTCGGTATCCTCGAACCATTCAATCGAAAAAATCGATACTGAAGTTAGTGGCATGAAGAAATCTTACAAAGAAGTTATCTCAAGTAAATTGGAAGCTTACAAATCTCAGAATAAAGTTGGAAGCAACAAAACCACTGAAGATAACATTTTGGTAGTTGAAAAGAATTCTAGTCTCTCTAGCATTGGGACAAACTTCACTAACGATAGTGGAAGCTTTTTACTGGAAATGGATAAGAAAATTCCCAAAAGTGATATAAATCTGAAAAGAAAATTTAAGGTGAGATGGAAATGCATAAGTGCAATTTATTCCTCAGATATAACTTTTGTCTATCTATCTGTCTAAATAGAATCGAAGTTTATTGACAACGAAAGATGAAGAAAAATCATTGCAGCCATTCACCATCCCAGGGATCGAAAACTACAATATAGCTAATGAACTTCACAAACCAAAGGATAGATTCCACACTCACCAAACAAGATCATGTGCTAACATACGTGAAAGAATCAAGATTGAATCGCCAGCTTATCACGATGAGAGGATTGGGAATGACCTTCGAAAATTTCCTACACGTTTTGCAACTGATATCGATGAATCTTATCAGTCCGAATTTTACAATGAAAGGTCACGAACTGTGTATAAATTCAAACCCAAAACATATATTCGAAATCTCAGAGAAACCTTACGAAAGAATATGGAAATTCAATGGATGAGAGAAAAATCGATTCGTGATGAAGTTCATAGACTTGAAAATACAAAAATATATGAAGACATAAATAAACAAATCAAGGAATATGAAAAATTAATAGAATATAAAGCTACTGAATCCCATCAGATGCTTGATAAATCAATGGAAAGAATGAATGAACTTATTTTGTCAAATAGAATAAAGAGACAGAAACATAAAGAAGTAACCGATAAGCTTGAAGTTATCAAAACAAAAGTAATCTCGCTTTCATTTAAATTCGCTCGTTTAACGATGTTTCAGAACTTTCAATTCCTATTGAAGCCAATTAAATGGCGCGAACAATATGATGACTTTCACATGACACCAAATGGTGAACTTGAGCCAGTGAAAACGTCAATAGAGCAACGTTCAACAGCAAAACTTTGGGATCGTAATAACAACACATTTGAAGTCGTCAAAGAGTTTATAGAAAAGAATTATTTTGAACAATCACCAAATATCGTTTATGCATTTGAATCTGGTCAAGAAATTTTGAAAGCTCGTAAAGAACTTCAATCAAAATCTTTCCTATCACTTTGCGCTTTTCATGCTGCTGCACACGATAATTTTCAAATTAGAAAAGAATATTCTACGTTTTGTGAGAAGAATGAGAAATATATTGAAGAGTTGAATAGAATTGTGACATGTTTAGGTGAACAAAAGGTTTTCATGGAAAAAAGATCTAAGGAAATGGAAAAGATAGCTTCGAAAGTAATCAACAAACCCCTTGGGGATTCGTTTTCTTCTAAAAAGCTACGAACTTACCAAGCTCTTGTTGATGTTTTGTTCAAATCCATTATACTAAAAGGGGGAGATGCAACAGAAACTAAATATTACACATCGGTTGAAAAGTTTGCAGATATTGAGAAAATTTATCTTCAAAGTTTGGAAGTTATTGACGGCTTTCCATCAACATTATTAAGTCAAGTGGAAAAAGAAACAAGAAAAGCCTGGAAGAGAAAATGGAAACAAGCTGAACATTCATATAAAATTGAACGGAATCTTTATCAAAGTATCGATCAATTAAAGAAAACTTTAACAAAGTCATCAAAAACAGGTAAACAAAAGTATAAATCTCAAAAATCTGTTGATAAGTTTTCGGAAGCTAAACTATCAGACAAGGGTCATTCAGACGGTTCTTCAAATAAGAAATCTTGCAATGTAAACATTAAAATGTTATCACAATCATCTTCTTCATCGTCCAAAAGCTTGCACAAATAAAACTGTCTTGAGATTATTAAATAATTTTCTATGAATTTTTAATAAAAATTTCCGGTTCATTTATTGATTTTGGTCTTTCCTTTTTCAATGATATCGAAAATTAAAATTCTATCAGAAATCCCAAAGTTTTTTATAGCAGTACTTAAAGTTTGAACGACTATTAAATTTTTACATGGTTTAAGCTTTAGAACAATTTGAGTTGAGTTGGTTTCTAACATAAATTAAAGTTTTAATTTTAGATTGAAATGACTAAATTTATTTCTATGTTTTCATGGAATGAGGTTTCAAATTTAAAGCCTCAAAGCAATCGTAAAGTTTTGAACGATATAAAAAAATGTTTCCATTTAAGAGCAACAACGTGGATATTTAAAATTTCAAAAGTCGACCGGTTAATCAAATAAAAGAAAAATAAAATGGAAACAGATTTGCTATTTATTCAAGTCTGAAAGCGAATAAAATACTTTGTTCAATATTTTATATTAAATTTCATTTAATGTATTATTATAAGAAATGAATTTATGAGAGAAAATACTTAATAGCGTTAATGATACATACTCAACAATTTTGTGTTATATGCCTATTTAATCAAACAATGATTGCTATCTATCGTATATGGTATGACGGAACAGCACGTCGAAACGTGCAAGCAAATGAAAATATTTTTATGTAGTGAAACATGTTTCTGTCGCCGAACTGATAAACTTCAATTATCTTAAGATAGTAATTAGATTTTATGGACTTCTTTAATAACGTTTGAGCATGGTTGATTATTTCTCACATTATCTTTCTCTTTTCGAGCTTTTATTTTTATTTATTTCTTATTATGGCTCGACGACAATTAACAAAATAAAGCAATTAACATTCAAGCAAGTGGGTACTTTAAGTATTTCATTCAAAATGGATTAAGTTTTCTAATGAAGATTCAATTACTTTGAACTTCGTTTCATGTTTTAGCCTTGCACTTCAATTTTCTTAATTGCCTGGTATTTTAACTTGAATCAAAGCATTTTTTTTTCTTGTTCATTAATTTTCTTTTGAAATTGATTGAAAATGAAAGCATTTCAAATCGAAGATTTATCTACCTTCTCTCAACTACCGCTACTTAAAATCTCTCACCAGAAGCAATTAATCAAATTAAGCATTTCAAATTTAAAATAATCAATTTTGTTCTCGGCTCGCAAATCGACGATTCATTGACATAAAACTTTGTTTTTTGTTTCCTTTTAAATGAAACCTTAAATTTATTAAGCTTACAGCTTTTATCATTAAAATTTTCTTTTCCGGAAAAAGTTTATCTTGAATTTATTATTGTCATTAATAATTCATGCTTTGAGCTACAGTTTGAATGAAAAATTAGCCTAGACCTTCTGTTCGAGTTCAAATGGAATGTTAACTTTTTCGTTTTTCTGTATTTTGAAAATTTTCTGAAAACATTTTTTGAAACTTGTTAAAACTAAAAGAATAAAAAAAATGAAATGAAATGTTTAAGAACTCTTCAACCTTTCTACCTTGTCTTAAGACAACTTTGAAACTTTGAATCTGTCTCTCTCTCTCTCTACCTCCATGAAATAAACGTGCACAGATATGTAAAGGAATTAGGAAGCCTACAGCGATGAAAATAAATCTGAAAACCATGGAACTGTGAAATCAATTCAACGTCCATCTCAATCCATCAACGTTACACCTATTTAATAAAAACTTTATAACAATGAAGATATTCACGCAAATCGCTTCTTTGTGTGACGTCTCTCCGTTAAATGCCGCATTATTTAACACGAGATATATGATAATTATCTCATCACAATAACTTGAAAGTGAAAATACTTTCTTATGAAATTACTTAAATAATGGACAATGTGCTTTTAATTTCATCTATTCTTCGCATCACAATTACAACTATTAAGCGATTATCATTGCTCGGGAATGTTTGTTTGTTGTGAAAATTAAAGTTTTAATAATAATCATTTAAAAAGTAAAGTATCAATGCTTTTTTAATAAAAGAATGTTTCTGTCTAGAAAGTTTTGGTCAGACTGTCGATAGTTTATTCAATCAGTTTACAACTCAAGATTTATTATAAACATAATAAGCACTTTTTACTCATATTAAATATTTATTTCATTGTTACATTAAACATTTTTATTGCGCAATATATTCATAATCATCATTGTTTTGCAATGCATTTGGATTGTATAATAAATGCCAAGGTGAATGCAGCATATTCCAACAATTTGTGGCATGTCGCTTACCACATATTACACATTCATCTAAAACGACATGCAACATAAATGAAATCAAAAGTTTTTTTTTCTTCTTTCTTTCGCTGCTTCATAGAGAAAAATATACACAGAATAATTTTGTTTAGTATCTTTTTTTTTGGTTTCAGGCTGAATGAAAATAAAAACAGCAGCCGTGTATCAACTAAACACAACAACAACGTAGAAATGCAAAAAAAGCAGCAAAGATGAAAATAATTTTTTATTTTCTCTCGCTGTTTTAGTTTTATGTTGAAATTTGTCGAAAATAGTCGACTTGTAAAAATGCTTCTGCAATAATTACGGATTAGAGAAAAAAAAAACGTCAAACTGTTGCTTGTTAATTTTTTGTTTCTTAAATAAAATGTTGTGTTATATTCAAATAGGATTTTAGTGAAGTTAAATTTTTCTTGTTACCGTTATGACGATTGTTTGGTGAAGAAATGTGAAAATGGAAACATAAATAAATTATTGAAGTCAATAAAATAGTGAAGAAAGTGCATCCTTGAAAGTAATCACCTGAAGCAACATTTCTAAACAATTTTCCATTTTTCTAAGTGCAAAAACTTAATAACGGCATAAGATTTCTGAGTTTCATAGAAACTGAAAATCATGCACAATGTACGGACATCGTTCCTGACAATATTATTATTTATTGGATTAACAAGTGGCGAAAATAATGAACTGTCAGGTAAATTCACTGGGTTGTCCTGGATAAACCCATGAAGCTGAATAAATTTAAAAGAAATTAATTTAAACTAGAGTGAACATAAGTACAAGATGAGAATAATTTGCATAATTTAAATTACTTTCATTCGTGAATGAGTTGACAAAAAAGCATGGCAAATAAAGCAAGAACATAAATTTTCGCAAGCATCATGACATTTCATAAAAATATAAAAACGACATCTTGATAGTAAGCAAGCTAATTTGCAATCAACTAAAATCATTATGAACGAGAAATGCGTTGATCTTATTTGAGTGAAATTTATGTGAGAAAAAGAAAATGTTTGACAATGAAAGCGAAATAAGATAAATTGCGTAGGCGTACGTAAAAATAACTGAAGTAGTTGCGGGTTAACTTGTGTAAACATGTTAAAATGTTGTTTTATGTAGGATGCTAAGACACTTAGTGTCGAAGGGCATGGACAGAAATGAATGAAACGAGATGTCTTCAACAGTTAAATATGTATTTACTATAGTTAATATTATTTGACATATGAGAGTGCTGAACTTTCATTTTCAAATAAAAATAACCAGTGTAGGATTTCCTATTCGACAACTTACTTGACTTGGACTTTTATAACCCGAAATGATACTTAATCCACTTCAAATTATCTCTCGTTAATCTGAAAACAATTTATTTTTATTTCTATTTTATTCACCGAAGACAATGAAACTTTTCTTCATCTTCAACTATGCGGAGCTGTGAAGTTATGCTGCGCTCGGTTGATTTTTAATTATGGCTTATTTAACTCCAAATTCGATATGGTAATTAAATGCTTTTTTTACGTTTTGCTGCTGTTATTTCTCTTGGAGTCACATGAAAACGACTTGATTACAAAGCAAATACAGTGAACAGAAAAAAGAAAGAAAAAAAGTTTTCAAATTAATGCTAAATACAACATCGAGACGACTGTGAAATGCCATTTGTTTTTCTATTGCACATGTACAACCGCTTCAATTCTCTCCGCTAAGCGCAAAAAAAGTTTACGGAAAGAAATTGAAAGTGAAACGAAGGAAGAGAAATAAGATAAATGCTTTCGACAATTGCTGGAGAGATACACGAGAAATATTTTTATGATATCGGGTTTCATGCTTCATTTCACTCTCCTTTGCCAAAACCGGGGAATTATTGCCAAAAGCTTCTCCGGAAATATTTAAACAGATTCATCAAAAAATATGAACAAAAAAAATCAAAACAACCAAAAATTTATTTTTTTTCCCTGGTGAGTTTTTTTTATTTGTTTGATGTTTTAATTGTGCTTATATGGCAGACTAACTTTGTTCGGGTTGTGTAGCGTTCGCCCAAAGTGCCAATTTAGATACGATTAAAGGGAATACCCGGCTACGACACATTACACCGTGTGGTATTTGATTGCTTTTTCACAAAATTTATTACAGTTCAGTTTTCATGCCCCACAAACGTGTGTGCTTTTCGAATATCGATTTTTCAGAAGTTTTGCAAGTTCTTGTTAATATAGCAGTGAGAACATGAGCCTGATGTGTTCGGAAAGATATAAGAGGATAAAAGTTCTCGGAAATCTTATAAATCTCATGACTCGTGTTGAACTTTTATCGACAAGATTTTCAGGTCTTTGAAGGCTGATTGAATTTTCTAAATAGAAGTTTTGCTAAAATAATTATAATAGTTTTGAATAAAATAATGAATATCATTAATATTTCTATTAAAAATTAATGAATTTAAAACTTTTTAAACTGCAGACTTTTAACCCGTAATTTCAAAAAAACTTCGAAGCAATTATGTTTTTTTATTCATAATTTGCATGAGTTGAAGCATGAATTTATGTTAAAAATTGGCATCAATTCAAAAAATCCAAAATTCAATCGTCGAATTGCGCTCATTGCAAATCATGTTTCAGATAACTTGCCATTGCAAACTTATAAATTGATTTTCGACACCCTATTGAAACAGTAATTCATTTTATACACGTTTCGTTTCGATAGCAATAAAATTTATTTCCGATGCTTCCGAATATTGTCATTGCTGCATTTCGTTGACAGTTTTATTCAGAAATTTCCAGATGAATATTTACGATAAATGTTTCACTTTAAGGTTTAAACTTGTTATCGACTCATTTGGTATGTAAATTAATTTATATTTAAAATGAACTTTTCGAGCGATAAATAACCGACAACCACATGACGATAGAAGGTAAATGAGGATGAAATTTCATTTTCATTGAAAATATGAAAGCGAAATTCTGTACTGAAGCTTAGCGATTCATGTTATGTCGATTTACGGACGGAATAATTTTAGTTTGTAGATAACGAAATTATCAAAGCTAAGTAATGAAAGCAACTAAAGAGAATATTTAAATGCATTGAATATTTATGGTTTTATGATTTAATCATGAAAAATATTCAAGTGAAGCTTGAAGATAAATAAAAAGATTTGATTGAACTTAGAGCGTAATTAATTAAAAAAATTTGAAGAAATATTGACATCAAATCAAAAATTCTGAATAATCTTCATCTACTTCTTCTATTACACATAATTTAATTAAATTAAAGCTCAAACAACTTGGCATGAATTGAAATTTTACCGTCTATCGACTCACTGCTGAAACTGCAAATTAAAGTATTTACTTCTCGATTGCCTTTCATTATTCTTCGCCCTTCACTGAAATCGATTTCGTAACTATAATCAAGAGAAATGAGAAAAGATCTAATAAACAACTAATAAGCATTGTTGTCGAGTATTTATTCATTAGTAAGTGCTTACGTTCGATCTTTCAAATTGTATAAAATTTATACATTTCCTTGAGCTCGATATGTGCACAATCAATAATGCACATTGCAGTAAAACTACTAAGATATCAGTGAAAGTATCAGTCGCTTGTCTATAAAAATTCAAATCTCAACAATGAATATTGACTTCCATTATGTGAACACCATGCTCAATATTTTCCGTTTTTTTTTGTCCGTCGACTGATTGAAAAATGCATAAACTTAGAAATGTAAATGTTCATGTTTGCAACATTTTTTGCTATGTTTGTTCATAAGACTGCATCGAATTTCTATCTTAAATTTTCCTTTTTATCGTACAGCAGAAGCAGCTGAAATCAAAACTCAAAAAACCGCATCATCAACCGTCATGACATCGACAACCAGAGATCCCAAAATCATGCATGGCTTTCCAACACGCGACGGTGAGTTTGGTTGGCAAGCTTCGTTGGAACTTTTTCATCCATCATTAGGTTTTATCGGGCATTGGTGCGGTGGAGTCTTGATTCATAAGTATTGGGTGTTGTCAAGTGCACATTGCATTCATAAGTGAGTAATAATAGTTTTTTAAGCACTTTGATATATCATCAATCACGATTGCCTTCTAGTGACTTGTTCAATTTACCGCTTCCGGCTCTTTGGACAATCGTGTTGGGTGAAAATAATCGGAAAGTAGAGTCGGGATATGAGCAACGTATTTCGGTCGATAAAATTATCATGCATGAGAAATACCGTCACTTCAAAAATGATTTGGGTACGTGTTAGAAATGTTTGATGGAATTCGTTTATTTAATTCTTTTTTTTTCTCTTTAGTTCTCATGAAACTTGGTCGAGCTGCTAATCTCTCTCCCATGTCGAGAGTTAAAACAATTCAACTATCCTCCACCAGTCATATTCACGTAAATCCCAACGCATCTCCCATGTCAGCCATGAACCTTGACAATGATTTATTTGAAAGAAATGAGAATTATCTCCGAAGTTTGGATTTGAACGTGAACGACCTTGCTAAAAAGATTGCACAGGTGAATAAAAATGAGATTAAGAGTCGACAGCGACAGGGAACAAATAAAATACAGATGCGGCTGGAAGGAGAAGACACAAATTCAACGAAGGTTGTTAAAGTGACTAAAAAATTCCGTCGAAATGACAAATTTCTTCATCGTCGTCCGACAACATCAGACGATCAATATTGGTTGAACCGAGAGAATTTCACACCAACTTCTTCTATCGACTATGTTGATTGTGTTGCTGTTGGTTGGGGAAAATATCGAAACCGAGGAGATTTGTCAGATATTTTATTGAAAATTCAAGTTCCTATTCAGGATATCAAAAGGTAATTGAATTGAATAATCAATTTCTTAGTCGGTCAAGTGGAAACTCATTTTTTCTTTATTAAAAAAAAGTTGAATCACAACTCATTTCATTTCTTATTTTATTTCAGGTGTGAAGAGGTCTATTCAGATTTTGTTTCTTTACATCAAAACCAGCATTTATGTGCCGGAAACATGGACGGAAAGGGAGGAACATGTGTCGGCGACTCAGGGGGTGGTTTACAGTGTAGAACTCATAAAAATGGGCCTTGGACTCTCGTGGGAATCACAAGTTTTGGATCTGGTTGTGCTAAAGCAGGTTATCCGGATGTTTTCACAAGGATTTCCTGGTATAGAAATTGGATCGATAATGCGATACAAAATAATTAAAGAACAACAAAAAAAGAACGCCCAGGTAGACTTCGTAGGTAATTTACGAAGTAAAAAAGGTTAAAGAAATTTTCTTTCTCTCGAAAAACATTGTGATATGAAGAATGAATTTAATGGTAGGGATCGTACATAAATTTGGTTAAATATTAAACTTGTCGCTGTCTTTCCTCTGTGTTGTTTAAATTGTTTCATTTAAATCAATGAGAAAATTATGAAAGCTTTCATATTAAAATAAGATAAAACTGAATTTATGAGCAGTTCACAGAAACAAAATAAAATTAAATGCCAGAAACTTTCATTTATTGTTAGATAATGTAAAAAAATTAAGGAAATCTATTTTTATTAAAAATGTGAAAGTTTTAACTTAAATGTGAATTCTTGAAATAAAGAATTTAATTAGTTTAATGTTTAAAACCTTATTTCGAATTTATTTTTGTTAACTAATATTTATAATAATGAAATTTTATTGTTAGAAAAATATTTATTAACAAAGTTTTCAATTATTTACACCTATTTGAATAAAAATTACAAAAAATTTTCATGTTAAATTGTGTTTGGTTCTTAAATTTATGATATTGAAGTTGCTAAGTTATTGGACACGTTTTGATTGAATTTAATTTTAAATGAAACTTGGCAAGAGAAAGTTTTATTAATTCTATCAGTTCATGATTTGCGTTGTGATTTTCTTATGTTTCTATTATGTTCTATCACATTTTAGTAATTCTTAGATACAAATGTAAAAGTCGTCAAAGTTTCCTTGCTAAGCTGGAATTAAAGTTAAACTAAACACTCTCAACCTTCTGCACCATTTCACGATCCCTCTCATCGAATTTAGCTATCTCTTGTTTGATGAATGGAAAAACTGCTGTGTACTTTATCGAATTGAATCTCAAGTTTGTTTGATGTTTCTCCGAAACAGAGAAGATAATGTGTAAAAACATCAAAACGATACTGAAGAAGCCGCCCAATACAAGAAGCCCAATGATAATATTTTGAACAACTGGCAGATATATAAAGCACATTTTAAGAATAACGTCAAGCGATGGTGTGAGCTTCTCAATCGCCTAAAAGAAATTGACAATAAATTTCATTAAATTTATATTAAGTACATCTCGTTATGTTTTTAAATGTTTAAACATTTTAAGTGCATTGATAATCATTTATTTACTTACAATTTCCATCCACACAACTGGCAAAATTAAATTATCAAATCGCTTAATATTTCCATTAAACATTGTCTCGCCACACATGAGATTCAGTTGAATTCTCGTATGAACTTTTATTGGAACACCCAATCTCTGAGAAACAAGACTTTGTGAAAACGACAGAAAATTAAATATTAAACTAATCTTACTGGCTGCATCACAATAATCGATTCATGTTTTTCCTTGACCGGTTTTATTCCATTGACTTCATCTACAAGCGTCGGATCTGAGTTGTAGAAATGTGGAAGCGATAGAGATGTAGGAATATCTGTTCAATGACTTTGTTAATGTTTCTCTCTTATGGTATTTATCTTTCTATCACTAAACTCACTGTAATAACACGGTGTGATGTTACCAAGTCCTCGTTTCATGCATGTTTTCTCTTTGCTACAATAACAACTCGTTTCCGGATCATCAATTGAATCATGAAAGGCATTGTCAGAAAGCTTGAACCAATAACCTTCAATTCCATACTGTCGACCTGAGTGTGAATATTGAATTGGAAGTGTACGACAAAAAGCTTTTCGATAAACCCGAAATCCATCAGTTTTTGAAATGTTCTTAGGAAATAAAGTTCCATCGTAGACTCCGCGAAGCGTATTGCATTGTGTGTTGCTAAATAGAATTCAAGGAATAAGAGAAAATTTAGTTTAAAGCTTGTCTTACCTTTCAAGATTCTTCTCATCATATCCCCAATGTTTCATACCCGGCGATCCATTCCATAAATCAATCGAATAATCACGGAGTTTTGGAGTTCCATTTTCTACAATTTTATTTTGGTCAATTTGGGAAAGTGATTGAATTCCATTGAACATATCTGTTTCATCATAATCTTCATATTCCACATCATGAGTGTTTGTAGAAACTTGCGCTAAGCTCACTGGAGTGTCTTCAATCTCTTCTTCCATTATTTCATTCACATTTTTAACAGCTTCAGGTAGGTTCATCGACACAACATTGTGTCCCTCGTCAAACATCTAAAACAACAAATTCAAATCAATTTTATATTTAATATTCATCAATTTAGAAGCAGGCAGCAACTTACTCTATCCATCAACCCAAAACGATCGAAATTGATGTAATTTGGCAAAACTGTGTTTGCTAAGCTTACAAGATTATCTTGGTAACCCCACAGAAAGTCATGTACCGTAAGATTGAGCAGCGGTTGGGAGTTTGTAGACTTTGACAATGTGCTGACTGCAAGCGCTGCGAAAGAGGAAACTTTCTTGGCAGCTGCTGACAAGCCTAACAACGGTAGGTTTGCAGCGATTACAATGTCTTTGTTTGGGTCACCAATAGAACGCTCGGGAATTGGAATTACGTAACGTTCGGGTGTAAAAGATAAAGTTCCATTCTTATGAAAAACAGCATTTTTATTTTCGAGAACTTCTCTAAAGAGATTAAACTTTTAATTTTCCTGCAATTTCATGTAAAGTTTCATCTTACTGATAAACATAAGGCCCAACCTCAACGACATTAAGTTTTTTGTCAACTCCACTTAAAAACTCTTCAGCATTTGTAATGTTGAATAGAAAAACTTGCATAATAACAGCCAGAGGAGGTTTTTGCCATAAATTGTATAGGAAACTTCCATGTCGCATCGTAAGTTGCTGTTTAAGTAGAAAGATTTTAATTTAAGTTGAAGATTTTATTTGACATTCTTTACATTTTCTATTAGCTGCTCTAACGGGTCAACGATGAAGATTATCCATGATAAACCTAAGAACAACAGTGACGTTGAAAAATATTTTATCACACCTGAAAGAATGAAAATTAAAACCTGTTTGTAATTAAGCTTCAATTATAAATTTATTATGAAACCTGTTAATGTAAATAATGTTACGTAATGTAAAGGAGAAAAAGTGAATGAAATTGGAGTAAACGAAACAAGAGAACAGACTTCATGTGTTGGATCATTTAACAAAATAAAAAATGAATTAAAAAATTCATAGGAAATGTTTGCGAGAAAAATGAAAAAATATTTTGACTTTAATTAAACACTGCGATAACAAAGTGACAATAATTTATTTCTGGTAATCAATCTCTTGTTTGTTATTCGTAAATGCTAGACTAAGAGCATTGCTCTGTAATTATTTACAAGCAACATGAAAGAAAACATGTTTCTTATCATCAAAGTAGAATAAACTCATGGACTTCTACAATCTCCCCATGCCGATTATTTAGCATTGAATTTACTTATTTATTTGCGTGTAACTCTTATTTTACAGCGAAAACTGCTTTTTTTCACACTCTTCATTTCTTCTCTCGGCCAATGCCAATCAGCATATATTTTATATGTTGACTGTCATTAATAACACGACAAATCATAAAAGTCAGACTTGTTATTTATTTATTTATTTAAATTATTCATCGCTCCGCAACCGATACGATAAGTTCTCAAATAAACAAGCAATAATTATTATATTTTCGATCAATAGTTACATGTCAATTTAAGACTTAATTGATATTTAATCGAAGATTAAAGTATTGCATGTAATAAGGAATTGAAAGAAGTCACATTATTTAAATCTGTATTCAACTTTAAGCAGAAATAATTTTAAAATTTTATACTTTATTGTAGACAGAGCGTGATGATACAAGAAGCGAAAGATTGTCGCAAGCTGTTTTGTTTATTCAGATATGCAATTTTATACAAAGCAAGAAAAGCAGCAGTTTCAGGAAATTTAAAATGTGCATGAGTATCCCTGAAAAATCAAATTTAGTATCAAGTGAATCAATCTCAAATTTTGTTATTTCAGAATTTGATACTCATTCTATTTATTCTCCTAATGGTCGTTAAAATATGCAGAACAAGTTTAAACATAATTAACTAGTATTGCAATTTCTTACTAGAAGACCTCATTGAACGGTCATTGAAAGCCTCAGTTGAACGTTCGATATTAAAATTTATACTTATTTCAAACGCTATTTAAAAATATTTCTTGCTGTTTGTTTACTAATTCATAGCCAATCCAATTCAAGTTCAAGGTGTAAGGAATTTTTATTCACATGATTTCAATTTATGGTTTAGTTAACGATAGACATCTTGAGGCAATGTTATGAGCCGTAAATCGCGATCACAATTAAATGCATTTTATGTAAAAATACCTGATATTTATCCTTAACCCCATACAATTATCGAACTGCATTATTGATTGCATTCAACTCAATAATGATGGCAAAGATTAATTGAAAGTTTATGATTTATTTGATGAATTATGTTTGGATTCTTCATGGCCAAACATATTTTAATATCACATGAAGTGACGACTTTTGGCAAAGGTTAATATTGATTTGGTTTCGGGATCAAAATATCTTAAAAAATAATTTTCAATTTCAACATTTAATTTCAACATCAAGTAAAACAGAAATTTCAGTTTCTCTTCATAAATATCTTAAGATTGCGCTTTTTCTATGCATGACCTGATCATTGAACTTCACATCAACATTAAACTGCTTGTTTACTGCAAATTAATTCCTGGTAATCAAAAGAAGCAAGTTCATGAGCGAAAAGGTAAGAAATTTGACTTAGTAATACTTTGATGCTTCTTTATCTTTAATATGCATAGATTAGTTTATCGTTTAGTGAATGCGAAACATTAAAAACATTGTCTTTGGCTCAATTTAAAAATTATGCAACAATGTTTTGACATTTCGTCAATTATGTAAAATTCCGACACTCATGTTATGATCAATAAAACTCTTAAGTGCGACAGGAAATCTGTAAAAATTCGTGTTTATTACTTTGTGTAATAATAATTACTTTCCGATCATATTAAATAATTTAGGTTCATAAAAGCTGAAAAGTTCCGAACTAAAAATGACAGCAATTTAAAAGACAAGAAGTTGAAAGACATGCAGGTTTTCAAGGAGTTTATTTAAACCATCCAATGATGAAATCTCTTTAAAAACTGAAAGTAAGTCGAAGCACTTTTTTTCTCACCAGGTCATCGGACTATATAAGAGTCATTCATGTTGTTAGTTTTTAAACACTCGATTTACATTTGTTGCATATCTATTTGTCCAACTTCAAATAGGATTTTTTTAACGAAAGGCGTTCTCTTTTTCACGCTTCATAATTTGATCGAATCAGTAAAAAAAATATGTACAAGAAATCTAACATGACACAACTGCGAATAGCAATACGAATGTGCGTAAAATTGTAAAACAGAAACATTTGTTTATTGCTCAACGATCATTGACTTTCTTCTTAAGAAACTTCATTTATTATTTTTTAAGCTTCATCTACGGTTTAATCAACAATCAACGCCACTATGTCAATGAGTTTAATTTCACTTATTCATTTTATTTCTCTGATATAATCATTTGCAGATTGCAATGAAAATTGTTCAACGTATTTATCTTCTACTCACTACCGACAATTTTTTTCTTCTTTTACTTCTTTCTTTGTTCAACGGCACTCGAAGTCATTTCCTTGCGAAAAATATCTGCGAATCAATTTCAATGTCAATGTCGAGACCATGAATAGTATCAACATATTGATCTTTATTCACGGGATTTCCCTCGACAAATTTATATTTCTTATTATCTAAATTCACAGCTGATTTTACGCTTTTTCAAGGATGAACAATGGTCTTATCACTTAACACGTCATAACATTGCGAGTAAACCTATTAATTAACTTCACCGACCTTCTCTTATTCGCGGAAGATTTATTCACAGTAACGTATTATTTGCAGAGCTCTTAATTCTGTTTAATGATCGATGAACATGAGTAACAACAACATACGATACAAAAGGCGATAAATTGGTAAAGCATGATAAAAGAGAAAAAGATTTTAGTTGAAAGTAAAAATGCATGAACTGCTGAGGCCAGTTTCAGATTAAATTCTGTGACCATCGCATAGTTACACTTTCAAATTCTCCATCTGAATACTGATTACGTATCTTTGTGAGTTTATAATTATAAGAATATCTATTTAATTAAACTAAAGAACACTTTCATTTCTATAGGGAAACAGCAACAATTACAATTGGATTTCTCAATGCAACTGTCAATTAATTGTAGCCTTGCTTTACTTTCCAAAACGAAAATATTAAGTTTTCTAGAGATTCAATTCATCCATTTATTTAATGAAGCAGATAAGAACAACTCAGGAAATCTATAATCGTATAAACATTCTTCGAACATTCAAATATCCACATGAATCTTTTGCATTATTAATTCTTTGAACTTTCATTCCCTACAGGTTTTAGCAATTTGCATTTACTTTTATCAAATCACTTGTCAATATGTCGTAGTGGGTAAAATATGTATGGATGCAGCTTCGATTTACTATTGATTTCAATAGGTGTGTAAATATGAAACAAACTTGATACTAGAAGCAAGTTTATTTGGTTTGAATTCCAGTTATTTATAAATTAAAGCAAGTTAAGAATATTTATATAAAAGTCTTAGAATATCTTTAACAGCATTGTGCAATCATTAACTCCTTTCATTAATGAACGGAATGAGATCATTGGACTCGAACTAACATTAATGTGTGATAATTATTTATATTAAACTAAAGATCAATCTGCTGTTATTACAAATTTTTATTTTTTTTATTGCTTTAATTGCAAAGTCGCATGGCGCATAAATTCAACGAACAGCTGATTTATTCAATCATTCATAAACATATGATAAGTGTGAGTTTTCAAATAAATACGTAGCAGCTGTTTATTTATGATCTTAACTATTTCTATTCCAATCACTTTATCTTTTCAATGGCTCAAGGACGAGTACGATTATCAATTTCATGATCACTTTCTTGATAATTAAATTCAATAACAGCATCGGATTGGCTATTTTCAAGTTGAATTTGAATATCTTATTAATTGACTTCTTTCATGAACTTTACACATCGGTGAAGGATATGAGAAGAAATACATGAAGATTATAATTAAATTTTGTTGTGGTAAATGTTGACAAGGATGGCAGAACAAAAGCTTGAGGTTCATCAAATCAAAAGCTTACGAGTTTACGCGAAAAGTATTTTGACCTCAGAGTGTTAAGTTTAGTATTTGTTTACCAATTTTTTCAAAGAAATTTATTTGATTTACTTACGGAATTTCCGTTGATTTATCATCGATTTTTTTGATTGAGTCATTTTATTTTGAATTTAATCAAATTTAGTCTATTTTACAATTTCGACAGTTTTTTGTACAATTTGTTTTAACAAGAATTCACATAAAGGTACTTTTAAATCTTCTACTTCAAGTTGAGATCATATTTTTGTTTTATGCGTCTGAAAATAAAAACAAAATGTCTGTCAATCAATAAATTACAAAAATGATAACTTTTGCATGTCTTTGATCTTTCTTATTTTTTAATTACAATGCAATCTTGAACTAAATAAGACAATAAATATTGCCCATTTTTCACTTTTGTTTTTACTACTTTGACTTTCAACCTAAATTTATGATTAAACTGCACTTTTACTTTTTAAGCATCTAAGTTTGAACTGACGCTTTATTAGAAGTGTTTCTTTAATTGCATACACGACCCGTTAGACAAACGGCGAATATTATTCAGGTGAAAACGAAATCTGTGACGAGGTTGAGTCTTCACTTGATGCACCCTTGACTTGAGTCAATAATAAGACAAAAATCAAATTAAATTTTTGTTTATGAAATGTGATCGTGAACTTTAGAGGATCATACAGAGATAAAGATTTACATTTGTGTATCATGCATACAAAAGTTAATTTTGTGTAAAGTGCAATTCTGTTTCAAACTCATTGCGTTTTCAGAAATATTATCTATAAATTATTCACATGTGTTGCTTAAACATCACTTTTTATAAATTCTTTTGATAACTTTTCTCGTCTGTCGATCGTTTAAATTTTATTATCAAATTCTTGAGAATTAAATTATTTTATTTTAAATTAGATGTTAATTAACATTGTTAAAATATTCACTTTTATAATTTCAGATGAACTCGCGATAAAATATGTGTCACTAGAACTATGAGGTGTGAACTGGTCAAAGGCTTAAAGCAATATGGTAGGATACGATCATTCTTCTCATGCTTTTTATATTTCTTATTGCGCTAGTTCACTTCTCGCAATATACGCTCGCTGTTTGCCGTTTTCGTTTACAGAACTCTCATGCGGCTTAAATTGCGAGAAGAGAAAAGAAACAAACGCTGGCAAAATCAGCTGGCCAAGATTGCATTATTTTCTTTCACCCTGAAGTAAGTTCACTGATAAAGCTTATGAAAAAGCTTCCTGAAAAGCTTTCGAAAAATGAAAAGGATGAGTTTGAGCTTTTCTCAAGTTCCTTTTCAAATAGTTAAAATTTCTTTAAACATACAGAAAACATTGTGCAAATGTAAAGTTAAAACATTGTAATCAAAGGGAATTTATGTCTTATGTAAATATTTACGTTTTCTAAGAAATGTAAAATAAATTTAAACGAAAAGCTATTCAAATATTGAAGTTAAGAAACATTAAAATTTTTGTCAATATCATTGTGAATCATTATGGAGAAAAAAAGTTCAATCTTACGCATTATGTCATATCAAACATATCTACTACATTGAAAGCTGTTACACGAAGGCAGTGAACCAACAACAGTTAATGTTTAGTGAACAGTTTAACGAATGACGACATTGAATGTGTCTACAATATTTTTTCGACATTTTTTACCAAGATAGCGTTACTTGTTAAAATCTTCTTATCATTCAATTACCTTTTGACACAATCAGTTGATTTATTGAATAATTAGCAATTATCGCTATCAAAATATTATAAATTACAGAAATGCAATAGACAAATATAACGTAGAAACTATTTGCAAACGTCACTTTTACACCCGATAAATCTAATTGCAATTAAGCAATCAAATGGAAGTGTGAAAAGAATTGAAACTATTATGAATTATGTTTATATGTTCCGATTGGTATTTATTATTTTATTGATTAGTTTAATTAATAATCGTATATGAATGACCCTTTTTTCGAACACCTTTGATAAGTTTCAAGTGCTTTATTCGGCATTACAAAGTATGTCAAAATTAATAAGTTATGATTATTATATTTGAAATGACATCCGCAAGAATATCATCTGAGAAATTCAATCTTTATTAGATGTGATGAAGTAATTTTATGTAAAATGTCCTGACGTATCAATTTTTATCCCTTTATTCCCCTTTGCTACTTACAAGATGTTTTTAAATCAACAATTGTTTTCTCTTAGTTATTTAATTTTAAGCTTTTGTCTCAAGAGATATTACTAAATTAATTAGAGACCTTTTAGAAATTGTGGCAAGTATAAACTCCAAAGCTCCCGCCAACATTATAAATTCGTTTCGATCTCGTTCAATGAATCGATTTTTTCTTTTGCGCTTTTCCGCCTCCGGAAAAAATATCATCGTGAAAATTGGTATAAATTCAGAGCTTCGCGGATGGTTTTCAACAGTTGAATATTTTCTGTGGCAGTGAAAGGATCGTTGGAAAGAAAAAGTGTTATTGAAAACAATATTAAATAATCTAAACGTGAAGTGAGGAATTAAACATAAAGAAATGTAAGCAGTTGCTGTGCAATTTAAATTAATTAATAAGAATCGTGACTAAAAATTCACGAAATGGAAATTGAAGTGTAATTAATTAAAAATAAGAAACTGACGCATATCAATAAAAAAACCTATGCGTGACGGCTTAAAATATTATCAGGACATTTGGTCTTTCCAAAGAATTCTTTTACAAGCTGTGGATGGCAGCAAATGGAAGTTTACAATTAATCACACATGGACTGATTAAAACTTTTTCAACGAATTAAATGTCTGTCCAACCTCAGTCAGTGAAAAGAAAAATTCTTACGAACGTCATAATATTTGCCAATAATTCACATAAAACCATCTGTTGAACTAAGCCTAAAGCTGTATTCACAAAAAAACTATCTAACTAATTTTGTTTATTGAGTTTTGTCATGAAATTTTCCTTTCGTGAGACAACCAACTAAAAGTGAAAAGAATATTTTTGTCAAATCGCGTGAAAATTGAACGATAATCGTTTTATTGTTCACTAGAAAAATATTTAGAAGTTTTCAAGTTAATAAAACTTTTCGAATAATTCGAATACCTTTCATGTTAAATCTGTTATTTCTTTTTAACTAGATTAAGCAGACATAAGCAAGATTTTAGTCTGTGAGCAAGAATTCAATCTTCATCTATGTTATGAACTTGCTCAATTGACAAGTAAGCATCACTTAATAAAAATGAATGAACCAAAAATTTAAAGCAACATCTTCGTATTTATTTAGATTTTAATTACACTTAAATTTTTGAAAATCCATTAAAATTTATTAAATGAAATGCCATTAAAGTTAAACGAATTAAATAGTCAAAACATTATGATCAACACGCGGTCATAATTACTTGATGCTTCGATAATAAGATGTGGGATGAGAAAAATGTTTAAGAATAAAAATATTTTATTCATAAAGAACGTAAAATAATTTAACTTTTTTTCATTTCTTATTAACAGCTTAAAATGATGTCAGTAATTCAACGTTTATCAGCTGCAACACTGATTGTTGCATTACTTTTGATCACATTAAATGAATCTTCTGCTAATCCCGGACAAGAACAACATGATATAACCAGCGTTGCTGATGCGATTCGTTACTTGCAAGACTTGGAAAACAGACATCAATTCGCAAGACCAAGGAAAGACCTCGAGCATTCAATCACAAATGCACCTTCTCAGATCGATTTCTTATCAGTTGCTGTTTCAAATTCATTTTCATTCATGCATTTTTAATTCTCGCTCACAAGTACATTTTTCTGTCTCACCGCAAGTTTTCATTTTCATTTCAATGAAGGAAACCGGAGTGTTTATTTGATATCGATGAAAGGAAAGAACCATAGCAATATAGAAATTGCACACATTTCCTTGATCAATTCAAAACTTATTTGTTATTTGAAGCTCCATATTGAATAACTCGGTGAAGACTTCAATTTGATAAATAATTCCAGACAATGTTTAAAGTAAGAGGATTTACTTCTCAACAAGAATTTTCAAGGATAACGTTATTTATCTTCATAAACTGAACACTTAAATGTAAACGTTGGGATTTTCGAAAATCCAACTTTCTTACAAATAATTTAATATTTAAGCAAATTAGATTGAGAAGTTTTGATTATTTTTTTTCTTATAAACCTTATTTCCATCATGATTTTTTCCTTAATTTTTCCCAGGACATTCTTCGAATTATTCTTCTCATTTTCTTCTTGTTGTATCGCTTGACACTCACGTAATATTATTTCTTTCTCTACAATGCAATTCCCAGAGGACTTTGTCAATTTACTTGTTTTACAAAGCTCATTAATTAAACAACAGCTTAAGCGACGTCATAAATTTTCTATATTTGTGCATAAATTAATCAAATTGAGATTTAACAAGATTACTTACGTGTACGAAAAAGACAAAACTTTCTATTTTCTTCTCTTCTGTTGTTCCTTCGTTTTAGGTCTCGTTCGATTGATCATAATAGCGGTTATATGGCTCAAACATTAAACGCGAATTTAATTACACTTCTTGAAGAATTAGACAATAAGCACTCGCGGGCTCCCAGGTTAGATATTATTAGGCTTTTCTATTAGCTTTCATCAGCATTGCTTATTTGACACGTTTTCACAGACACATGAAGATTCATTTGATAAATTGCGATGGAATGGATTAATGAAAAAAAAAGTGCTTTGCCACTCAAATTCAAAATTTGTTGATTTCAACTTTGACGATGATTATCAATTTTACTAATTTTTAAGTTTACTGATGTTTGAATTTTCATATTTCATTGCTAACATTTTTGTTCACGTATGCATTTCGTTACATTTTAACACTTTTTTATTACATAAATTTACTTCACATTTTATTAATATCAACACAAACTATTAGTTAGATATCTAGAATGAAGCATGTAATTTTATATTTATTTATTTATTGCTAATCACTATGCTTTAGATCAACAACAAAATTCTGTAGATACACCTTTTAACAAATTATCATTTTAAATTTATTCTCTTAGTTAAAATTTTAATTATTTTGACTTACAGATTTGGAAAACGCGGCAACGATTATTTGACAAAAGAGTACACTAACAATTATCTCCGCTATTTGCTGGAAAATCCGAAGGAGGTAAGAAAATTTAATTTGAGACCACCAATTCAAGTTTACATCAAATGTAATGAAATGATTATGAGTGAATGAACATTCAATCATTTGATTACATTTTATGAAATCTTCTGAGAAAGATATCTGCTATGTATAATCTTATTCAGAATTAAAATAGGTAATGCAGAATTCGGAAAGGTGAACAATCTACTAAATAAAATGAGATCCTCTCATGATCGTCATTGGCTGGCTGGCTGGGAGATAATAAATCTATTCCAATGGATATGTTATTTTATTTAAATACATTTAAATCCCATTAATTGTTCGTTTGAAGTCTTAAAATACAGATAACCTCTTAAAACTCAATTAATTATAACGTTGTTTTACTCTCATTTGACTTTAAGAAAATTTTACAGCGAAAGCTCGATAAATTTTTAAAAAAAGAAAGCTTTCAAATGCGTATAATGCGCGCAAAATTAACTTCGTTAAAAACTTTCGTTCAAGTTTTGTTACCTAACCTGAAAAAAGTGAGAATAGAAATTCGTTTAAAAATCACTTTAAGTTAATTAAATAATTGTTTCAAATTTCATTCCTCATAGAAAATCAATATTTAGAATGAGTTCTAATAAAACATCATCTTCTTGCTTCGATCCATATGATTATTACAAGAAAATAAGTGAATGCATTTCTAACAAAAATAAAATGAAAATAAACGCAAAAAGAATTCCTGGCATTGTAAAACAGGATCGCTGCAGAAAACCAATGATAACTAAACAACATATACAAGCAGAATTTCTAGCTAAACATAATAAAAGAAAGCTCGAAGAAGTTAACGCTAAAAATGTCAGAAAGAATTCTGAAAAGAAGGAAAGTTTGAATTTTATTGTAAAAGACAAAGTTAATCCTTGTCAACCAAAGCGAAAACGTGACAAGGAGCCTTACATCAATCTTTCTGATTCATTCTTTAAGTCGTTCAGTGGTCCAGAACTATCTATCTTTAAAATACCTAAAGAACCATTAAAAAACAAAGCAACTGAACCTTCAAATTCTGTTGCACAAACAACAAACACGACAATGCTTTCAGTAAGAACTGAAGCATTCAAACCGAACATTGCTTCAACGCCTTTAGACAAAATTCAACCATTAATAAGCGATCCCGATGACTTTATTGGAGTTTCTCGTGAGATGCTAGTAAATTCTAAAGATGCACCAACGAAACCAGAAAAGAATGAAAATGTGCAAAGCAAGAAAATTAACTTTTTCAATTTCATTGACAAAACTGCACAATGGATCAATGAACAATGTTTCTCACATATTCCTGACCCGATCAATGAAATTTATGAAAAACAGAAGTATAATGAGGCTTTATCTCCCATTGCTGATTCATTATTTGAGTTGTCACCTCAAGTTAGTGATTATTCTCAACATAAAGCACATCAAAAAACAAAAAATGAACTTCCAATTCCTGTTTTTTATGATACAAACGATAAACCTATAGAAGAATCAGATGATATCAAGAACGACACTCTCAATCTTTTTGGAACATCTGTGGAAACTCGAAAAGAAAATTCTTGCATTCAAAATGATCTCGAAGAACTTTTCTCAAAAGATATTTCATTTTTCAATTCACCACCGTCATCACAAGATTTAAGCTTTGAAAGCTGTTCATCGACAAGAAAACTTTTTGAAAGTCCTGAGAATTCAACAATTTTTGCAACTCCAGGAAGTGTTTTTAAATTTGAAGACGATGATCCATTCAAGTTCTCGCCTGATTCCACATTTGATAACTTTTTTGATCTTCATTCAAATATCCCGAAACTTGATAACACTTTTGCCATCTTTCGATCACCACCAGAACAAAGAAAAAGCCAATTTCGATCTCAAAGATTAGAAAAAGAAAAATCTATTGAAGCAGCAAAAGATTCGTCGCTATCAACTTACAAGTGGACACCAAACATTGAAAATGTTACATTAACAGAGCAATCAATTTCTTCAGCTGATTTTCCTTTTTCACCTCGAAATATATTGAAAAATTCTTTCAAGTTATTCTAATCAAAGAAGATTTTTTATTCAATGAAAATAAAACTAAGAAATTGTCAAGTTTTCAAGTTCTTTTATGACATCCATGTGTTTGAAATTTTCAGGTGCTTTCGTGAAAACCTCGAGGATTTCCTGCTTCTTTGGATCATTTTGCACGTAATAAAGTTGAAGTTGATTAGCTAGACATTGCGCTTCTTGAGCTGTCAGAACATTTGTGTCGTATTCGCCACGCATCAGTACAATTCCTTTGTCTTTAAATTCCGTATAATGAACAATGTTCAAACACTCAGGAGCATTCTCTTTGTGAACCTAAGAACGAGTAAAATTAATTAAAGTTTTAATTGATTTAATTCCCTAATTACCTGATAACACAAAAGAGGTGTAAAGTGAATTGTATTTGCAGCAAATTGAAACATGATGAACTCATATCCTTGTGATCGCGGTATAGGAAAAATGAAAATAGGAAACTTCTTGGCATTTGCCATTATTGATTCAAAAGCTTCGGTTGGAATAACAGCAGCAATCACTTCTTTTTGTTTGTGATATTCGAGCCATATTTGTTTAATTTCCTCGATTGATTTGCCCTCCAGTCGGTCCAATTTCATCAAATCTTCTAATTTCTTATAAGGAAGTTCAGCTTTAGTGTCAGTTGACTTCTTTGGATTCAAAAGTTCTGAATAATCTCTCGGTTTTGGCTCCGATTTCTTTGCTTTTTCCTTTTGTTGATCAAGCTTTGCGAGGAGTACTTCAGGAGACGATTGTTGAATTTTTGCAATCTTCTGTGCATATTTTTCATAGTATGGATTTTCTATAATTAATACTTGTTTTATCTTTTTAAACATTTTGAGATTTTAATCAACTCACCGGATTTCAATTTTTCCATTGCTTCAGCAGCTTTTTCTTTCATATTTGCAGACATTCTTATATTTCTTGAAAATATTCTGGTTGTTGATAATGCAACTGTTCGAAGTAATGCCATTAATGAAATAATAACAGTTCACAAAAGGAAATTTTATAAAAATTCCTTTGATATTAAAAATCTAAATATTGTCTCGGAATTCTGAAATTCAGAATTGGATAATGGTGTGCGCAAGAAAAATTTCTTATGAAAATGATTTATCAATGTTTTTAATTAAACTGTGATGTATGAAGCAATATTTAGATGTATTATTTATTATGCAATTGAGTGATGTTATTGTCATAACAATGAATAGAACTATTTTGCTTAAATGTTTTAATATTGAATTTCTATTTTTGAATGACGGCACCTTACCGAACAAAATTTTCAATACAACCCTGCACCATATTTCATTCGTCACAACCTTTCGCATCATAAAATCACTCAGAAAAATTTGCTTTCGGTGAATTAAAAATTCTTTAAAATCAAATATGGCATCAATATCAACAACTGAACAACCACAAATGCAACAAATTGATTTAATGAAGTTGAACCTTCAACAGTTAACTCAATTAAAGAATCAGCTAGATCAAGTAAGAATGAAAATCATTTTTATTGAAACCATCTGCTTTTATTACTTTTCATATGAATCATTTGCATTTTTAGGAACTCACAATCTTTCAAGATTCTTTGACAACCCTCAAAATGGCTAAGAGCAAATATGGTGCAAGCAAAGAAGCTCTCGAGCAAATCAAAGACAATTGGGATGACAAGACGTGTCTCATTCCACTAACAGGTTCAATGTATGTTCCAGGAAAAATCAAAGATATTGACAATGTTATTGTCGACATTGGCACAGGATATTACATCGAAGAAGATCGTGCAAGTGCAAAAGATTATTTTAAGAGGAAAGTCGACTTTGTCAGTGAACAAATGGATAAAATAGAAATTCTTGGATATGAAAAAAGTCAGATTCGAGACGCTATTTGCGAAGTCATGGCTGTAAAGATACAACAGTTGAAAGCATCGATGCCAGCAGAAGGACAAAGCTAAATTTTTAATTCATTCACTCAATTTTTATTTGTAATTTTGTCGATTCAAAATACATTAACTTAAAATAAAAACTTTTAAGTTTTGAGGATATTAAGGAGTTCTCCACTTGCAACTAATTCTTTGACAATGTCAAGTCCACCTTGTAGTTCACCATTAACATAGAGTTGTGGATAAGTTGGCCAATCGCTGTAAGTTTTCAGACCTTGACGCACTTCTTCGTCAGAAAGAATATCAAAAGTTTCATACGGAAGATTAGTCTCATTAAGAATTTGAATAATTTGCTTGGAGAATCCACAACGAGGCGCGTTTCTGTCACCTTTCATGAAAAGCACAACTTTTCCCTTGTTTATTAATGATTTCAGACGCTCTTCGAGTGATCCAGACGAAGCTTTTGTTGATGTTCCAACCAATGTCTTGACAGATGCAGTCAAATCTGCTATATCAATGCCATCAATTCGATGAACAGCTTTATTGTTTTGAAATAAGATTACTGTCGGTACTGCTTCTATTTCATGTTGTTGAGCAACTTCGGGAATTTCCTCAATCGCAACATTTAGAAACTTTATGTCTTTATAAGCGTCTTGTTTGGCTAGCTGCTCCATTACTGTTAAGATTTGATTACATTGTTCAGCCCATTCTGCTCCATATAACACTACATGAGCATTGCTGGATCTAAAAAAGAACAAAAAAACAAAATTAAATTTTCGCCCTTCTTTTTTAATTTTTCCAAATGAAATTTGATTTAAAAGACTTACGCAAATTGTTCTTTGTAATCTTCACTTGTTTCAATCAAACGAACTGTTGACATTTTGACAAATCTTCAACAAACAATTTTATAACAATATTCTGGAAGAAATTTTCTTTCAGTCGACTTAATAAATTAATGAAAGGTTGTTAGTTACCAACTTTATCACAATTCACACTTTGTTTTGAAATCTGTGGAGATTTAACGGTTTGAAGTTCACTGGAAATATACGAGGAAACCCCCCAATCAATTTTCTCGAAAAAATATGTTTTAGTTGTGGTCTGAATTGGAACCATTGCACATCGCTTAAATGAAGCTCATAAAATATTCATAATCCAATAAAGATCATTTGTCTAATAACATTAAAGTGTAACCATTTGCACCTTGTTGACATTGAATTCATTCCCAAGTTGATTAATTAACCTGCCAAGTGAAGTAATAACTGTCAAGTGGAAGTAAGCAGCATGTGAATTGCTGTAGGCAATTTCCGTTGATAACAAACAGAATGTGCTTAGATATTTTTGGAGAAAAGTGAAACTCTGAGGAAGATAATTGTGAAACAATTTTTTCGGTTAATTCAATTGTCTCGTTTCCACTCTTCTAACGTTCCCATATAAGAGTAGCTAACAAAATAAAATGATTGTTTAATGGAAAAGCTCCGAGACGAAGTGAACAGAAAGAAGCCAAATTTTTTAGCGTTTCACCTCGAAAGAAAACAAGGCACTTTGTAGTTAGACGTTCTTTTGATCACATTGCGTGCTTACATTGCAGTCGTTTGACAGAAGGAGAAAAAATATGTTTTATCGATTACAAAAGACTGAACAACTCTGCGACGATTTTTGTTTGTAATTATTTTTGCATGAATGAAAGAATAGTGAATTACGCTCAAGGTTTTGAAGTTACTACAATCAACGTGACAAGCGACAAAAAAAATAGAAAAAAGAAGTGAACAACATAATCAAGATAAAGAGAATCTCTGGCAAGATTCAAATCGACTTTCATTGTTGCTAATGAATGAAACGTAATAGAAGGCGAATGATTATTGCGCAATTCGACTAAGTATATACAAAAGACCGTTTATTGAGAACAAGAGAAATTAAATTTTTTTATGACTATCCCGAGAAGTGAATTAAAAAGTTCGCTCGATAAATTCCAAAAGCATAAAATGTATCGAGAAAAGAATTTAGAAATGTGAATAAAAAGTGAACAAAAAGTCAATATCTTAAAAAGAGTTCGAAGTATTATTCAAGTTCATCTTCATTAAACCAAAGAATCGTCATGAAGTGTCCGCAAGTTTTAAATTCATTGGTTCTACTTCAATTCATCATCGTCTCGCTAGCCAACGATGAAGAAATTGACAAACGATGTAAGTTGAATGAATCTTAATAAAATCACTGCCGTTTCTATTTGCCGTTTGTGCCACTTGAAAGTTTGAAGCTTGTGCGTAAAAAGAAACATTAAAAGATTGAGTTAGGGATTATTTAGAAATGATGGATAAGATGAAGAAAAATTATAATAAACTTTTCTTTAATAAATTTAATGCTTCTCATGAATAAAGTCTGATTGACACATAAAAAGATTTAAAGTTCCATTACATTTAATCGACCCCAATGAGACTTCTTAGTGCGTTTGAAAGAAGAGAAGTCATAATTTTCGTATTTTCATTTCCCGCTTACAGATTGTTTATTTAACAATCTTTTATCGAATGAAAAGTAATGAAAATGATGAGAAACAGATGATGAATTCCAAATTTTATTTTTTCTGTCGGTCGTAACGATAAACGAAAGCGATCAATGTCGTGACAAGCTGTAAAGGTGAAAGTTGAAATCTTGCCCTAAAATAGATCAGTTCAACGTTGAAATGTTAAGAAGACGAGCAAAAAAAGAAAAAGAAATGAAGGTAAAAAAATTTTGTAGGATTCTCCTTCAAGCCTCAAAGCGGATTAGTCACTTTTATGTGCGCTTTCGGTTTGTTATCACTTATTTCCTTTCCTTCTACTTCGAATTTGTTCACCACAGTGTTACGAAACAATCGAAAATTTGGAATTCAATACGCTATAGCTTGATGGTCGATGTGTGAACATGATACATTAGAGAGTTTTTCAAAAAATTACGTCACAATCAATTTGTTGACCTTTTAGCATTCATTTGTTAATTGAATTTAGAAGAAGCACTTAAACTATTTTCTAATGTACTTGAATCGATAATTTTGTGTCATTAGTAACAAAATTTCCGTACATTCCCTCGACAACATAAGCAAAAATTAAAATTCCATTTTAAATAAAATTAAGCTCAAGTTCAAGTGGCTTGTCTTACATATTTATCGCTGTTGTTTTTATTTTAATTTTCTTTTTTTTAGTGACGAGTAATGTTTGTCGTGTAACTGCTGACTGTCCATTGAATGCCATTTGTGAGCCTCGAAGCGGGTGGGATGGCCAATGTGTATGTCGAGACGGTTACTTTATGAAGCCAAGTGGGAAGACCCGTCACTGTATTCAGATCGCTGATTATGGTGAGCTTTGTTATATGGATCAACAGTGCGAGTTTCGTCTTGGCCTTTATGCTGAATGTAGAAATGGTCAGTGTGCGTGTAAAAGCAACGCACATTACATTGTTAATGAAAATGCTTGCTTCAAAAGTTCGAGTAAGTGTCGACAAAAACTCTTTGTACTTAAACCATCTTTCATTAACATTAAATTATTCATTTTAACAGAAATAGGCGATTATTGCCGCTTAACATCTAATTGTGCTGTTGATCTTACAACATGTGTCAAAGGTGAATGTCGCTGTCCATTGAACTATCATTCAAATTGGGAGAAGAACAGATGTTTAAAGAACGTTGAGTTAAATGAAACGTGCTATAATCATGAAGAATGCGTTGCAGAGAATTCAATATGCTACCAGACGTGCAAATGTCGAACGAGTCATGTTATGAGTCAAGATGGAAAGCAATGTCTTCCACTTGCAAACAGCCTTTACCAAAAGTGCCAGGAAGATTCACAATGTAGTCAAGTTGCTTATACATATTGCGGATCTAACCAAACATGCATTTGTCTGTCTGATCATCATGATATCAACAGCGTAAGAATCAGTGATGATTCATACAACGATGATCGACAATTAAACGTTCAATTATCATTGAATTTCTTCCAGAGATGTCACGTAACCGTTCGTCTCAACGAAGTCTGTGAAGATGATTTAAATTGTGTCATCGCTCATTCAAGTTGCATAAATCGTCGTTGTCAATGCGATGATGGTTTTAGCGAGTTTCGTGGAAAATTTTGTTCCAATGCTGATAGAGTTCAAATTAGTTTATTTATTGCGCTTGTGCTTAGCTTTACGAGACTCTTATAGTGAATGTTATTAAGATATTTGTTTGAACATTAACCACATGGAGCCAGGCTCTAATTTCATTCATGGAAAACAAATGGGAAATAGCGGATTGTTTTTCCAACCAAATTAATTATCTCTCCTTTTTGTGATATTTTTATTATTATGATGTAGATGAGTGTGAATATTAAAATGTTGCGTCACCTTTTAAAATATAAATGAAAATTATCATTTGCAATTTACCAAGACGAGAATTCTATTGACCGTTTCAATTATCAAATTCTATTTTGAATTGACAAAATATTTATTCTTGAATATCTTGAAGAAGTTCGTGACGTCATTTTAAAAAGATTTTTCTCGCCTACCAAAAATCACACTTCATTTAAATATTCTTATGATTGACAATGTGATCCGCTATTAACCCTTCAAAGTAGTTATTCACTCATTTGTTCACTCCCACGCGCAAGCACACACATAGTAACATGTCCAAAGCCGCCCTCAAATATTTCTAGATATGTTGATGTCTTAATTTCCAAATTCATTAGAATTTATAATTTATTTATTTATTATTTGTAGAAAATAGAAGAAAAAAAAATTAAATTTTAGATAATGTTGTGAAAAAAGAGAATTTTATTATAAAAATGATTTGTAATGGAATGTTTTATGTGATGCAATGAAACTTTTTTCTTTAGTTTATTTTTACATTGAATCATGAATTGCTGTTCATTATTTTACAAAGAAAATTAAAATTGTTTGTAACTTTTATATGAGTGACAGTAAAATGTCATATTTTGTTGAAATCTCAAGATAATTTCAGTTTGTAAAGCTTCACAGTTGGATATAAAAGAGCGATTCCTCCGATTAAGTACGTTGGTGTTGATCCAATTAACCAAAACGCAGTCGATGAAACGATTGGCCCGAGAGCTCTTGCAAGAGCACCATGAGATCTGAAGATTCCGAGGACGGTTCCCTTCTGGTCAAAATTCCCATACTTTGCTGTGAGAGTTGTCATGCAAGTGACACAAAAAGCAGTCGCTGTGAAATTATTAATAAAATTAAGATCTTAACAAGTGACAAGATTGCAAAAAAAAACTTACAAATTGCGAATAAAATCATTCCAAAATATAGCCAAAAGACATTTTTAGCTAATCCAACGACAACAAATGAAGGAACTATGAGTATGAGTCCAAGAACGGCTGCTTGTTTTGTTTTTTCCATTTTAATTTTTTTCACGACACCGCCTTGAAGTAAAGCCATGATGACACCTGTCGTAAGAAACATTTTTGCTTGATCGATTGAGTTGAATCCAAATTTATGGAACATTAAGAAAGTGACGGTGAATTCCAATCCAGAATAAAGGAACAAATAAGTGAAATAAATAAATCCAAGTTCCTTGAGCGATTCTAAATCTGCTTTAGAAAGATTTTTCACAGCATCGAAACGAAAAAGTGATTTAATGCTGACATGTTCAAGAGCTTGTGAAATTGAGTTTATGACGGTCTTAGCACGTTTTTCTAATGGCAGGGTTTCCTTTAAGAAGAAGATACAAAACAAAACATCTAGACCAGCTAGACACATTGCAAAGAGAGCAGGAAAGATAAACCAATTGTCATTAGATTTATCCGAGAAGCGTGAGAAGATTGCACCAATCATCGGTCCAAGAATGAATCCCAATGAAAAAGCAATTCCAACTAAAGCCATCCCTTTGCCTCGATTTTGTTTATTTGAAACGTCTGTGATGATTGCCATGCTTAAACTTATGTTGCCTTTACTTAGTCCACCAATGAATCTTGCGAGAACAAAGATCCCAAAGTTCTTTGAAAGTGCCCATAAGCCGTAAGACGACATAATTCCAGTGAGACTTAACAATAGGATCGGTTTCCGTCCATAATAATCAGACAATCCACCAGCTATTGGACTCACAATGAATTGCAAGAAACTAAACATTGATCCTAGAAAGCCTCCAAATAATACTGAAGTGTAACGTTCTGGGGCACCGACAAGTTCTCTGAAGAATTTGATGCTATTTGAAAGAGTTGAGTATAATCCGCCTTTGTCGTTAACACGATAATGTTCCAAGAGAGATGGAAGTAATGGGAGTATCATTGTGAACGCCAGAAGATCCAAAAGTAGAGAAAAGAATACAATGTACACAGTTGGATGTGTCTTGTTAGCATCAATTGTTGATTTTAATTTCCCGGATGGATCATCGACAGCATCCGCACTTGAATGTCCATTTTGTTTTAACTCTTGAGTTTTGCCACGACTTTGCATTGTTGCTTTCTCACGTAAAACTTATCAACTGTGTAAATACTTTGAGACTAAATTGAAGTTTCGTTATCAGCCGATGAGTTCTCAGTCACGAACAATGTATTTCTTTTGGCACTCTTGAAATGAACTTGAAGCCATAAAATGTATTTAATACTTCGGTACGGCAAAGAAAAACAAAAAACTAAATTAACTCGACTCAATAACTCAACGCTGGGAAAATTTTGATTGAGTACTGCTTGACACACATTGAGTCTAACTGTAACACACTTTCTTAAAAATAATAATTATTCAATTACTTTCACTATTGTTGTTCACGCACTGACAGACAGACTTTTATGAAATTTAATTGTTAGGAAACATTCTAAATTCATGTTTCGCTTCCCATTGTTTACATTTTTTTGCATCAGTTGATAATTTTTTTTTTGGAATTAAGCAATTTTATTACATTGTAACGTGTATAAGCAAGAATGCAGATAAAATAATATTGAGAATACTTTAAAATTTTTACTAATCATCATGTATACTCTCCTAGAAACATCTAAAGAGAGTTTATTTAAAAAGTATCTCAGAATCTTCTTTGTAGTTGCTGCTTATTGGTAATAAAACTCGAAAATTCCCGGCATTTTTTATTTTTATCACGAAATATTTTTTTTCCACGTATGTTTTTAGGATTATTTCAATCACAACAGTTTTCGTGAACAAAGAATTATTTAGTGGAACCAAAGTAAAGCTGAATGCTACACTTTTCGTGACATGGTTTCAATGTGTCGTTTCAACATTCATTTGCGTATCCGCAACGTTTATGAGCCAAAAGTTTCCTAGAGCCTTCCGGATTAATCTGCCAGAAGCTAAACCATTTCATTGGGAAACTATCAAAAGAGTCATTCCACTGTCAATTTTATTCACGATGATGATAAGTAGCAACAATTTGTGCTTAAAATTCGTGTCAGTTGCTTTTTATTACGTCGGTCGGTCTCTTACAACAATATTTAATGTTATTTTGACTTATATCTTTCTACGAGAACGACAAAGTGCTAAAAGTATTGTATGCTGCTTGGTAATAATTGCAGGATTTCTTCTTGGTGTTGATCAAGAATCTTTGACAGAAACATTTTCTCTGGTTGGAACAATTTTTGGTATCATTGGATCTTTTTCTCTCTCAATGTATTCAATTTATACAAAGAAAACGCTCCCCCATGTAAATGGTGAAGTTTGGCTTTTAAGCTATTACAACAATCTTTATTCGTGTTTCCTATTTCTTCCACTTATTTTAATAAATGGCGAATTTAACACAGTTCTGAATTACGAGTACATAGGGAAGCTTTGGTTTTGGTGCGCAATGTTGATTGGAGGTTTTTGTGGATTTCTTATTGGCTATGTGACAACACTACAAATAAAAGTTACATCACCTCTTACGCATAACATATCTGGAACTGCTAAAGCTTGCGCTCAAACAGTGATGGCAACTTCTTGGTATCACGAAGTGAAAAGTTTTCTTTGGTGGACATCAAATCTCGTTGTACTTCTCGGAAGTTTCTCCTATGCTCGTGTTAAGCAACTTGAAATGGCTAAGAAACATCGTGTAGAACAAAATACCCAAAAACTTTAATTAACTTATAATTTATAAGATCAATATTTAAAAGTAATGAACGAACAAATAAAATTTAACGAACAAATGAAATTCAAAAATTTTCCTTTTGCTTCAATTTGTTGAGTATAAAAGAAGCAAAAAATTTTTATTTTCGTAAACACGAATTTTAAATAAATTATAGATAATCTCGCCGCTTTTCTTGTTTCACACTGTTTTCAAATATAATGTGAATTGTATCACTCCATCGTTATATCCTTGATCTTATATTAAACGTGTTGTACTAACAATCAAGTTAGAAATTGTAAAAAACTTTTTAAAAGAATTTTCAATATTTTTCTTGTTGATTGTCCCGGATCAAAAGTCAAAACAAGAATTTGTCAACGACATCATGGATTCACATCAGGAAAATTCATTCTGGAAAAACAATGTTAAAATGGTGCCTGGTCGACCAAGTCCCACAAAAGATTTCAACAGGTCAACGACCGTCAAAGCAAAAAATAATACAAACTCAAATTCCACCACGTCCTTTGAGAAATACCAGAAGAGTGTTTCCGATGCTTGGACGTTGTCGGAAGATGAACTTACAAAAGAATATTGTATTTTAACCGATGACCCTAAGGCACCACGAAGGCCAAATCAAAATAATGCGAGGGTTCATAAGAATCCAATTGCGGTTGTTCATCGTCAAGTTTCAACATCATCAACTTTTATTAATACCACCAATAGTGCCACTACCAGTACTGCCAATCACAACATTGAAAAATTTGCCAGTGAAAATAATGAAAATCAACAGGAACCACAAAAACCAGAGCCACGGAAGCCGACATCGGAATATGGGTGAGAAGTGAATAAAAATTGTGTTCGATGTCGTGAAAATAATTTTTGATCTTTATAAATATCAGACGTCTTCGTCAACGATTTAATTCGTATCCAGGACGACCACAGCTGCTAAATGTCACATCGTTGTCAATGCGAGATGATGCTGAATCTAAATTGGAGAAATTTTCAGCAATTTTGGAAGCTGAATTATTAAATTTGAAAGCATTGAAGGAATTAAGCTGGCAGGGTGTTCCGAGAAAGGTAAATTAATTTATCCACAGCTAAGCAAACGAAACATTTCCATTTGATATTAATTAGGATAATTGCTTGAACATATTTTAATTAATTTTTAAATAGATGCGAGCAGTTACGTGGCGTTTGTTATCTGGTTATTTGCCAACATCACTTGAACGACGTAATTCGGTTTTAGAACGTAAACGCATCGATTATCAAGCATTAGTAAAGCAATATTTCCATGTGGATGTGCGTGACGAATCACAGCAAGACACATTTCGTCAAATTCATATTGACGTTCCTCGTATGAATCCTCATGTGCCGTTATTTCAACAACAATTGGTTCAGGAAATGTTTGAAAGGATTCTTTTCATTTGGGCCATTCGACATCCAGCATCAGGTTACGTTCAAGGCATCAATGATCTTGTCACGCCATTTTTCATTGTTTTTTTACAAGAACAAATTGGCGCTTCAAAGGATCTTGAAACATATCGATTGGAAGAGCTTTCAGAAGAGCAACGAAATATCATCGAAGCTGATTCGTTCTGGTGCATCAGCAAATTTCTCGATTGCATTCAAGATAATTACATTTTCGCTCAATTGGGAATCCAAGAGAAAGTGAATCAATTAAAGGAATTAATTCAAAGGATTGATTGTAAAAAATCGTTTGTCGATTAAGTGTTGAACAAAAATAATTTTCCTTTTCTTACTTACAGTGACACTTCACAAACATCTTCAATCACATGGCATTGATTATCTTCAGTTTTCATTTCGTTGGATGAATAACTTATTGACTAGAGAACTCCCACTTTATTGCACAATTCGTTTGTGGGACACATATCTGGCTGAATCGGACGGTTTTGCTGTTTTTCAACTTTACGTTTGTGCTGCTTTTCTTCTCCATTGGCGTGAGCAATTATTACAGGAAAGAGATTTTCAGGTATGATGAAATTAACTTTTTTATAAAACTTAATCAATTCATTCTTCATTTGCTACTCAGGGGTTGATGCTTCTCCTTCAAAATCTACCAACACACAATTGGCTCGACTCACATATCAGTCTTCTGGTTGCTGAAGCATTTCGGTTAAAATTCACTTACGCTGATGCGCCAAAGCATTTTGAAGTTAAAAGCAGTTGACGTCATCGATTGTTTAAGTTCGGCGGGTCTTTTATATTTTAACATTAACAAATTCACAACTTATTCTGTTGATTGGAAATTTTATGCATTGTAAAGTGAATATTATGAATATTAAAGAAAAGTATCGTAAAGATGCAAAAGTCGATTAATTGTAATGAATTGTTGGTTTTTTATTGTGAAATTTTCAGGGCATCAACATTTATATTCAATGTGTAGGCGTTGAGCTACAAGGGGGTAAAGTTTGAAGTCAAACTTTGTATAAAATTAAAGATAAAATATAAATTAACTTTTGACGATCAATTTATTTACTTTTATTTTATAATTCCATTCAGAAATGAATCATATAAGAATAAATTTATTTAAGTTGTTTCAGGGTAGATTTTGAAGACTATCAAGACTTTCATTAATTTTTTGTTTTGATTATAACTCACGAATCTCATAAGAAAAAAGTTTTTTGCTTAATTAACAATTGAATGGAATGTCTTTGATTTCAAAAGACTCCTTAACAGGGTCGTCATCGTCTTGAATATTGTAAGTTAAGATTGCAATCATGTTAACGGGTTGATGTGTTGGATTCATGAGTAGAATGATTTGATTGATTGTTTCAGTTGGTGGCTTAAATGGTTTGACTCCTGGCAATTTATCATCAGACGCTTTTAAAATTCGCAACTTACATGGCTTAGAAACACTCGCATCGAATTGAAAGTTGCTGATTGCATTTGGACCTTGATTGATAACAGTAATGACGAGTACCATGACATCCTTGGCTGGACGATCTTTTGTAAAGTTCACAAGAATTTTGAGGCCTTTCTTTTCATCGCAAATAGTGCGAGGCTCACTCTCACTTGGTTCAATGTTGTTAATGTCCAAATTTATATCTCTCAAAGCAATTTTAATTTCTTGTTCGGGTTGTTCTTGTTTAACTTCAACTTTTTCTGGCTTGATTTCTTCATGAATTAAATTATTAACATCGTCATCTGAATCGCTTGTAGATTTTGGAAACGTTTCAACACTTTCTGATGTTTGTAATAATTTTGTTTTCATCCCAGAAACAATTGACTCGATTTCACATAATGAACCTTTTGATTTGTCATTCAATGACTTTTGCAAAGGCTTTGTGGGAGTTTGTGGCGAAGGCATATCGAAATTCCCCAAGAGATCATCAGGTGATGTTGTTTTATGTTTGTTAATCATCGCTATGATATCATTATTGGAATAGGAAGAATTAGGAATGACTTGTGGTGTTAGAAGTGATGTCTCAATTTGTTGAGAGACTTTTGGTGGAAATGAAGTTGCAGTTGATGAGAAAATGTCGTTCAACTCGTTAAGCGTTCCATTTTCATCAGATTTCTTAGTTTCAGATGTCGACACATCAAGTAAATTATTAGTTTTAGCAGTTACTTGAGGTTTCTTAGCAACCGGAGTTTTATTCACAACTCTTTCAATATAAAGTTCAATAACTTTGGTCATCATACCAGAAGTGTCGGAAATTTTATTTGTAAATGTCTCAGAGTCATGCGATTCTTCTGCAAGTCTCATAACTGTTGGCTTTAACTTCACGCAATTGTTGAAGATATCTTCTAATGTCCTTAACATATCATCCGATGCTTCAGACAAGTCAAACTCATCAAGCATTTCTTTTAATAAAATTGAGTTTTCATTCGCACTCTGAAGATCCATAAGACGACGATTTTGCATTTGACTCTTCCTGTCGTTATCACGAACCATGTTTTGAATCATTAAGTTGGCAGCTTCAATGTCTTTTTGATTTTTACTTTGCAATAAACGTTTGAATTTTTCTGATTCCATTAATTTCAATGTTGTATCGGTTGACTTTTTGCTGTTGGACTTTATCACATTCTTTTGTGGTTCATGAATCACTCCTTGTGTTCTCAACATTTTGTAAGCTTCTGTTATTTTAACCAGTTCTGGATACTTATCAGTCCATGTGAAAAGAATGTCAAGAATCTAAACAAGATTATTTGTGATGATAAAAAGTTGAGTAAATAAATAAATCTTGTAAATTTTATGATCAACTTACACGATCTTGAATTTCTTTTGGTGTTGTGTCACCAAGGTATTTCTTGCTAACTAATCGAAGCTGTGGAAAGATGAAGTAATAAAATTTATCAATTCAAGATCAAGTTTTTATGTCTTTTCTTAAACAATGTAATAAAAATAATTAAACTAAGAATTTTGACTCACCAACTCATTAAGGAATTTAAATTTGTTCACTTCAGTTTGGAAGTTGGGACCGAGTGAATCCATACATTCTAAACAAATTAAATAAGACTAAATTTAGTACGCAAAGATATCATAAAAGAGTTGAGTTATGAGTTATGTTACCTTCAAGGGCGTCAAGCGCTAAAAGCGATTCTTTAATATTTTGTGATTGGATTTTTCCAGCTAATAAGCGAGCTGCCGTTGCACTGAGATCAGGTTCTTTTTTCAAGACATGACAAAACGCATCTAAAGCTGAGATATCAAGCTCATCATCGTTATTTGTATTATTTACAGCTTGATCTTTAATAAATTAATGAAAAAGAAATATTAATATAAATATCTAAATGTGTAAACAAACCATGATTCTAATAAATGTCAAAGGCTTTATTTTAATATTTTTTAATTGACCTACCTAGAAATATTTCTAGATTTGCAATAGAGTTGTCTCGGTTCATTTTGAGTTCTGAAACTAGTTTAAAACTTTTTGATAAAGTTTTTCACAAGAAATATTTTTTATGGTTTGCTTCTTTTCTGCTTCAGTACCTGAAGTTTCGCTTCATTTTGAGTTGAAAAGTATTTTGCTTCAATTTTTTAAGCAGTCGTGTAACTAATTTTTTCCAATTAAATGGCTAGAAAGCAGCAAGATTGGACAACTCCAACAGAAAGTGGACCTAAATTGAGGCTCTACAACAGTTTAACTAGAAAGAAAGAAGTTTTCATACCTCAGGATGGAAATATTGTGAAATGGTATTCTTGCGGTAAGTTCTTCACATGTTTCATCAGAAAGCTCTTAATTAAATATACCTTTTTATAATGAATACTGAACATCAAGAATGTTTTTATGAAAAATTTTTAGCTAACTCTCAAAATATTTAATGTTTTGAAGATTTAAATATTTTTAAAATTCTTGCAATTTAATTTTAATGTAAACATTTACACATTTAAACATTTGACTATGAAAAACAAATCCTTATTCTATACTAAATTATTGAAAAATAATTACAGGACCGACTGTGTACGATGCCAGTCATATGGGACATGCTCGCTCATACATCAGCTTTGACATTTTGCGACGTGTCTTGTCGGATTACTTTGGTTATCAAATTCACTTTGTCATGAACATCACTGACATCGATGATAAGATAATTAAACGAGCTCGACAGAACTATTTGTTTGATGAGTATTTGAAGAAAAATGTTTCGCTTGAACAATTCGTAGAAGATGTCAATATTTCGATGAAAGCTTTTAAAGAGAAAACTGCTGACAACAAAGATCCCGACAAGCAGATTATGATCAACAAAATTATTAGCAACGTGACACAAGCTGCTGATGGTCTTACGAAAGCAATTGAATCATCAAATGAAGGAGAAATTAGTACAAATCGTTTACAACTTCAAGATGAAGCGAAATCTCCAATTTCCGATTGGCTTGACGTTCAATTTGGAGCCACAGTCAGAGATAAAAAGATTTTTGAAAATCTCACAAGATTCTGGGAAAATGAATACAATAATGATATGACAGCTCTCAATGTTCTTCCTCCGAATGTTCTAACGAGAGTAACCGAATATGTGCCCGAAATCATCACATTCATTGAAAAGATCATCGCCAATGGTTATGCTTATGTGTCGAATGGTTCAGTTTATTTCGATGTAGCAAAATTCGATTCAATTAAATATCATCATTATGCGAAACTGGTTCCTGAGGCTTTCGGCGACACGGCTCAATTGCAAGAAGGCGAAGGTGATTTGTCAGGTGATAAAGGAACAGAAAAGCGATCACCAAATGATTTTGCTTTGTGGAAAAACAGCAAAGACGGTGAACCAGCTTGGAATAGTCCTTGGGGTGAAGGAAGGCCAGGTTGGCATATCGAATGTTCGGCAATGGCTGCTGAAATCTTCAAAAGTGATCTTGATATTCACACTGGTGGTGTTGATTTAAAATTTCCCCATCATGACAATGAAATTGCACAAAGTGAAGCTCATTACGACACCAGCGGTTGGGTGAAATATTTCCTTCACACTGGACATCTCACAATTTCCGGTTGCAAAATGTCAAAATCATTGAAGAACTTCATAACGATCAAAGAAGCTTTGAAGCAACATACAGCAACACAAATAAGGTTTGCCTTTCTCTTGCATTCATGGAAGGATACGCTTGATTATAGTGCAAACACCATGGAAATTGCAATTCGATTCGAAAAGTTTCTTAATGAATTCTTTTTAAATGTCAAAGATTTGGTGAGACAAAAGAAAAGCGATGAAATGACGAAGTTCAATGAGAAAGATTTGGTGCTTAATGTGAAGTTTTTGGAAGCTAGGAAAGGAGTTTATAGCGCATTATGCGACAATATTGATACGAAATCAGCACTTGATGCAATTCGAGAACTGATTGGTCATTCAAATGTTTACATGCGTGACAATCAAAGCTTTGTTAACACGCAACTCCTGGAAGAGATTGCAGTTTACATCACTGAGCTTTTAGACATTTTTGGTGCTATTCAAACACCAAAGAAGTCGATTGGATTTCCAGCAATTTCTGGAAGTGACAATGGTGGAAACAAAGAAGAAATTCTCATGCCATATCTGTCAGCACTTGCCGATTTTAGAGCTGCTGTTAGAGATCATGCAAGAGAAGTTAAAGCAACTTCTATTCTTCAACTTTGCGATGAGTTACGTGATGATATTTTACCGAATTTAAGTGTAAGATTGGAAGACAAAGAGGGAACGTCAGCGATTAAGTTGGTTGATCGAGAAATTTTGATGAGGGAACGGGAAGAAAAAAAGAAACGAGAAGAGCAAAAGAAAGCTGAACAACTTGCGAAGCTTGAACTTCAACGTCAAAAGGAGAAAGAGAAACAAGAACAGATGCGAATCAATCCGATTGATATGTTTAAGAATCAAAACGATAAATATTCAGCATTTGATGACACTGGACTTCCAACTCATGATAATGAAGGAAAAGAAATCAGCAAAGGTCAACAAAAGAAACTCAAGAAACTTCAACAACAGCAGGAAGTTAAATACGCGGAATATCTTAAAACTCTCAGTAATTAAACAACTAAAAATGATTTTAATTAATTGAAATTGTATTTATATCATTTCTTTTGCATAATAAAATATACACAGATCAGCTTAATGAAACTAAACAACTCCCGTGTTATTTGGTGCATTAACAGGCGGTTGCGCATTTGATAAAAGATTTTTAAGAACTTCCTTCTTAGCGAAACCAAAAGTGGCATCTTTTAAGTTGGTACTTGAACCGAATTTGCAGCGTGTGTAACCGTGAAGATTGGCAAAGTTGAGTGCTAATGCAATCATGACAAGAAGAAGCCATTTGAAATTGAAGCCAAAGAGTGCGGCAAGGAAGAAAAGACCCCAAAATACAGGAGCTAAGATAAGACCTAACCAGAAGATTCGAACTTCTCTTGTATTGTTACGACGATGTTGATTTTTATCCTGGAAATTATTTAAATCATTTATAAAGCTATAAATGAAAAAATTGATTATTTTACCCTTGATTCATAAATCCAAATTGACTTTCCATCATTATCAATATAATTCCACCATCTCAATCCAACTAAAATTCTTCCGGTGATATTTTTGACTGTCCAGAAGTCAGCAGAAAGCAATAAAACTATGAAAACAAACGAAGTTATGAAGCTTGAGATGAACGGTGTGAAAAAGAGATAAACGACAATAGCTGATGACCGAAAGAATATGTGGAATAAAGTGACGTAGGGATGTCTGTAAACGTCCACGATTAATATTAAAACTTTTTATTCAATTGCAAAAATATTTCACCTCAGCTGATCTGGCGATGTTTCATCATTAAACTCATCTCCAAAGTCGTCTAACAGAGGAACCTGTAAATATCAGCACTTTAAACCTTTAATTCAAATAAAATAAGTCTTTTTATAATTACTGTTGCCATATTCTCTGCCTTTTTTTATCTAATTAATTTTATAGAGATCGAAAATTCAATTTACCACGAAAACAAAAAACCTTCAGAAGCAAACAATTTTCGCTTCTTAACTTTCAAATAATTTCTAACCGCATTCATAGTAACAGAAAAATATATTTTTATTTGGAATTTTTAAATTGTTTCTCCTGAGATCATAAAATATACTTAAATAACAAAAGTATTATTAACATTTTTTTGCTCTTTTTATCAATATCATTTGTTCTTCTTCTACTTCCATTTTTCTCTTAGAAGCGTAGAATTGTTGTTCAATCTCCATTTCTTCATCATCATCGATGATGATATTCTTAAGACTTTCAAGTTCTTGTTTTATTTTATTCTGCATAGTTTCTTCAATGATCATCTGCTGATTTTCTTTTTCCATGTCTTCATCGTCATCATCAAATATAATATCTGCTAAACTGTCAATTTCTTTCTTGATTTTCCTTTCCATGATTTCGTCTTCACTTTCCTCAAGAATTTCTCGGCATCTGCTTTCAACTTTTCCATTATTCCAAAACACTTCCATATCATCTTTCTTTTTCAAACATTTTCGCATTTCTACCGAAGGTGGCAGCAAAATCTTGTTGTTGAAATATTGGAATTCTCGTCGGAATGCTTTTGCACGCACAGGCACAACAACATTGCCTTTCAATTCCAAATATCCAGTTGTAAGCAGTAAACTCACTAAGCCATCCCACCAATCTCTATCTTTCGAAGCTCCTCTCCCAAAATAATGTAATTTGAACTCTTGAAAATTTAGCCGTGTTGGAAGGATTCCCATTAAAATATCACAAATATTATTTCGGAGAAGTCGATGAGTTGCGATTTTCAATACAAGCTCAGCATCTTTCGTAAAATCGTAAAGTCCATTTTCATCAATTTCATAAAAAAGAAATTTTAAGGGCACGACTTTAGGTGATTCTAAATGACGAATACATCGATCACAACAATTTTCTCTTATTGTTATTTTCTTCATTTCTTCAATATTTGCACCGAGATATTCAAGCATTTCCAGTCGTCGACATTTAGTCGATTCGATGAAAGCTTTCATTCTATTTACCAATTCATGTTGTTGTTCTCTTTCTTTCAAAGTTGTTGTTTTCTTGTTCAATTCGATTAAATGATGAAGAATAACGTAATCATCACCTTCATAGAATAGAATGCAACTTGAGGGTTTTCCATCTCTTCCAGCTCGTCCTGCTTCCTGATAATAAGCTTCTATAGATTTCGATGGTCCATAATGAATTACAAGTCTAACATCAGGCTTATCAATTCCCATTCCAAAAGCTATCGTGCAAATTACAAATCTCAATTTATTGCTCCGAAAATCTTTCACAACTTGTTGTCGAGCATCAGCTTTCATTCCAGCGTGATAAGGCTTGCAATCAATTCCATGTTGTTGTAGCTCTTTTGCCATATCCTCACATACTTGTCTTTGTAAGCAATAAACAATCGCACTGCCATCTTTAATTTTTTGAAGAAATGGCAGGACATCATTAGCGTAATGAGGTTCAACCATACCGAACAAAAGATTAAATGGATACGGGGGAAGGAAACCACCATTATGCTTACGACGAGTTTCAAAACTCAAATTTGGTCGATCAAGGGCTGTTCTTAAATACGTATAATTTGTAAGATGCAGCGATTTTATGATGTAATCTTCAACATATTTAGGAGCTGTTGCAGTTAAAGCTATACATGGAATTTTTGGAAAATCTGTTCGAATCTCTCCTAATCTTCTGTATGTTGGACGAAAATCTTTCCATTGTTCAAGGATGTGAGCTTCGTCAACAGCAAACATCATTACTTTGTAGAGACAGTGTTCTATTTCTCTTTTTCCTCTTCCGAAATAATATTCCGGAGTGATGTAGACAACATTGTGATCACACATTCTAAGTGTTTTATCAAATTGTTGACTTCCGAAATAACAAGCTTTTATGCCCTTTTGTTTCAGTGCCAGGACTTGATCTTGCATCAATGCAATGAGAGGAGAAATAACAACAGTCAGTTTATTCATAAATACTGGTGGAAATTGATAGATAAGAGATTTTCCAAAACCAGTCGATGCAATCACACAGCAATCTCTTTTCTCATACATCAAACTTCTCATAATGTTCCATTGTTCTTTTTTGAAGCATTTATGTCCGAATTTTTCCTTCAGGACCTTTAAAAATTGAAATCAGATTAGAAATGTTAATATTATTGGTATTTTCATTATTTAGCGTCATTTAATACAAAACTTACTTTTAAGTGCTCGGCAGAAGGCTCTTCTAAATGTGCCATTTCTTTTTAATACAAGATAAAGCGATATTGTATTTATTTTTAGGCAATTTTTTTGGAATCACATTACAAATGTTTGATTTCATAACAAATTACGCTTCAATTAATTTGCTTCCTGCAATTTTCGCTTCTCTTTTTGCATCCATTCATTTTCACAACAAAACAATGCTTCGCAAATCCTTAAATTTAATTCAAGTTTATAGCAGTAATCAGTTTCGTCAAAATATAAGAACACTTTACGTGAGTGCTACAAATGAAGCCGCTCGAAAGGGAACACGTGAGAAAGCACGTGCCAAGAAGGTGAAGGTTGAAATCAAGAAAGTCGCCTTCGTGCCATTCAACCGAAAAAAGTAAAAAAAGATCATAAAATTATAAAAATTTAGTTTTAAACCTATTTACATTTACTTTAGGCTTAAAATTGATATGACAAATAAACACATCGACGACTCTTGGAAAGCCATTCCAGCTGATGATGTGTATGTTGGAAAATATTATCGTTGGCGAGTTTATACAGCTCCTGAAGCTATAGAAGCCCACAAGGAAACTCATCATCCTTCTATGTACAACGAACCAAATGCTCCTTTATTTGCTCATGTCGAATTGAATATGCAAGGAGAAAAAGTAACAAGATTTGTTGAAAACTTTTATCGAATCGCTCCAGTTCAACATAAATTCGATCATGGACAAGAAAGAACAATTTTAGTGTTTACTAAAGGACAAGAAAACATAGAAATGGCAAAGAATGCTGGCGCAACGTATGTTGGAGGTACTGAGCTGGTGAAGGATATTCAAAACGGTGATTTACTTTTAACTGATTATCAATATGCTATTGCACATCCAAACATTCTTCCCGATTTGTTACCAATTCGTGGTTTGATGAAGAAAAAGTATCCAAACCCAAAAAACGGAACTCTCGGAGCAGACTTAGATGAGATCATTCGAAGGTTTCAAAATGGTATTCAATATTCAGCAATGAAAGATGAGAACCAAAAAGATTTCGGACTCATCACAGCTCAAATCGGAACACTTGACATGGAGACAAGTCATTTGGAAGAAAATTTAGCTTCTTTGTTGAAAGATGTCAATACAGTAAGGCCGAAACGTGCAGGCAAATTCATAACAAGGGTTCTTTTAAAGAGCCCACCATCAAAAGAACAATTAAAAATTGATCCGTTCGTGTATGTGGATGTTGGAAAACCTGAAGTGAAAAAAGAAGTTACACTAAAAAAGAGTAAGAAAAGAGGACGAAGTTTCGCAAAATCTGTAGATGAAGAAGAAGTTGTTGAACCAGCAGTGAAAGAAGCAGCTAATTGAATATCATCTCATACTAATGTAAACATCAATTAGTCTGAAATAAAAATAATAAATAAACTTTATAATGATTGAAAATTCATTTGAGAGGGAAAAAGTTGTTCGATTGAATCGATAAAATTCATATCTTCAAATACGTGAACATTTATTGAAAGAAGATTTCTATAGAGTCTGCGTTTTTTATACCTCAATTATATTCTTCTTCAAACCTTGCATAATAGGAAAAAGAAAAATAAATAATTGGATTGATTCACTTCTCTTTCCCCGAATAAGATGATGTCAAAGAACCCTTTTTATTTATTTTGTGAATAGCGTTGATGGAAATGTAATTAACGTGCTTCTCGACATAAAAACGTGATGAGAGACTCGAACAAGACATTTAAATGAGCGAGCATCAGAAAACTGTTCAATTTCAAAGTTTCAGCAAATCTTTGCACAAAAAAAAGAGTTCATCAGAAATGATTTCATTTCATCGAGTGAATTACATTTCTTTGTAACGTCGTTGTCTTAGCTCGATTTAGTTTCTGCTATAATGGAAGTTTAAGGGAACTTCTGAAAAGAAATCGAAAAATTTTCTCACCTCAGACATGTAGGTACCTACTTCCATTTGATTACATTTTTTTTTTCTCACCAATTGAAATATAACGTAATAAAAAAAGTTGTAGAATGTATCATAGAACAACCTTCTCAAACACACCTTGTGCCTAAAACTTATGGTTTAAGCTGTTATTAAGTTTTTTATAATTCATTCATTGCTAAATTATGATGTGTGGGAAAATTTGTAAAATGTGTTAAGAAATAACTTTTTCATATAAACCTAATACCTAACTCTGATAATTAATCAGGTAAAACTTTAGTTACATATTTAAAGTTGCATTAAGTTAAACTGTCAATTTAGTTTAGAAAGTTCTCACAAAAAGCACAAGATCAATGAAAGCTTTCCTGGTAATAAGTTTGGGTGAAAGCTTTCAAGCTCATCTAAAAGTAAATTAATTTCTAGAAGTAATTATTCACAATTACATTACATAACTCATCATAAAGTCATTTGTACAACGTCAAACGGGAGCAAAAGTCATTCAAGTATGAAACGGTCATTTTATGAAAATGTACGCATTCCAACATACCTAATTGATAATCATTTTCACACCTTAATCTCACATTAAGGATATCATTTGTACACTTTTAGCACGTCATTTAATAAGTTGAAAATTGTTAATAAAATTTATAACGTCAAAAAGAAGAATCTGGCTGCGTTGACTGCTCTCGACAGTTCAGTTTTCTGAAAATTCAATTTAAATTGTTCATACCCGAACATGATCGTCTTCGTGGCATACCAGAACTTGTAAATAAATATCAAAGAATTTTCGCCAAGATTCATAAGTAGGACCAACGGGAACTGTCGAGTGAATAAAGATATTTTGCAAAGCCTTCCGAGTGTACTTTACTGCTGGCCCTAAAGATGTAAAAAAATTTCTTAGTTTTTCATAAACTCCAATTTATCTCTTTCTAATTTTATGTTGATCACACAATCATCATCTATTGTAATTTGTAAATTTGGCGACTTTGTTGACTACTATGGTTCTCGTTAATATGACAAAGTACGATCAGATGAATAAGAAAGTATGGTTTTAATCAATTCAACCTTGAGTTTCACTTTTTTTATTTTATCTTATAATGAAAATCTAGGTAGTAGAAGAAAATTGAAAATATGGATATTGATTTGTGTATCCGGCAAGAATCGAACCCGCGTCGGGCTAATCAACTTCAACTTCAATATGCCGGGCTGATGTCCTTACCAACTATATTACAGAGGAACGGAGATACTGGACAAGTGATAACATTTTTGGCAATTTTTATTTTCTACTAAGCTTGCGTCAATTATTCTTAAGCATAAACCGTTTCAATTCCTGTGAAACTCAATATTAAAAAACCGATCGTAAGCGAAGCAATCAATGTGAGAACACTACCTATTATTCTAATGTTTTCCTACTCAAAAACATCAGTAATTTTCCCGACTTTTGGGTTCTCAAATATTTTATCATTCGTTTCCTTGTTTCGTAGCTAACATTAGAAAATCTGTAATAAGTAAAATTCGAGGAAAAATTTTGATTTTATTTATAAAATTTTTACGCCCTCGTAATTTTACTTGTATCGAACAAAAAGCTTTGAAAGATTGATTGCATAAAAATGAAATTTAAGAAAAAAAGCTTCAGAAGTCTAAGATTTCTTTAAGAAGTGAGAACTGACTTTAAAAAATTAAAGATTTAAATAAATTGGTTGGAAAGGAAAAGGAAAATGATTTTGAGGTTAAGGAAATAACCATATAAACACAAATACATATATAAATACATAAGGTAACAGGTGGCGAAAATTTTAAGGAAAGTTTTTAAGGCAAAATAATTAAGGAAAAGGCATAAAATATATCGGAAAGGCATAGTAAAGAATTAATTAACATAAATAACGGAATAATATATAAAAGATGAAAGATTTAAATAAATTGGTTGGAAAGGAAAAAGAAATGATTTTGAGGTTAAGGAAATAACCATATAAACACAAATACATATATAAATACATAAGGTTACTGGTGGCAAAAATTTTAAGGAAAGGTTGTCGGTTCAAATCCTGGTGGAGAATTTATTTATTTAATTTTTTTTNTAATAAGTTAAAAATTGTTAATAAAATTTATAATGTCAAAAAGAAGAATCTGGCTGCGTTGACTACTCTCGACAGTTCAGTTTTCTGAAAATTCAATTTAAATTGTTCATACCCGAACATGATCGTCTTCGTGGCATACCAGAACTTGTAAATAAATATCAAAGAATTTTCGCCAAGATTCATAGGACCAACGGGAACTGTCGAGTGAATAAAGATATTTTGCAAAGCCTTCCGAGTGTACTTTACTGCTGGCCATAAAGATGTTGACGACGATTATTTACATTGAAAGATAAAAAATTTTCTTAGTTTTTTCATAAACTCCAATTTATCTCTTTCTAATTTTATGTTGATCACACAATCATCATCTATTGTAATTTGTAAATTTGGCGACTTTGTTGACTACTATGGTTCTCGTTAATATGACAAAGTACGATCAGATGAATAAGAAAGTATGGTTTTAATCAATTCAACCTTGAGTTTCACTTTTTTTATTTTATCTTATAATGAAAATCTAGGTAGTAGAAGAAAATTGAAAAAATGGATATTGATTTGTGTATCCGGCAAGAATCGAACCCGCGTCGGGCTAATCAACTTCAACTTCAATATGCCGGGCTGATGTCCTTACCAACTATATTACAGAGGAACGGAGATACTGGACAAGTGATAACATTTTTGGCAATTTTTATTTTCTACTAAGCTTGCGTCAATTATTCTTAAGCATAAACCGTTTCAATTCCTGTGAAACTCAATATTAAAAAACCGATCGTAAGCGAAGCAATCAATGTGAGAACACTGTCGGATCCTTGACTAAAAACTCCAATAAATTGCTGAAAATTAATGAATAAAACAAGCGAGTTTCTTTTGTCAACTGTACTCCTCAAACTTTGTCAAATGACTGATTTATTTTCTCTCATTAAATTTAATTCTCTCCTGTTCCCGAAATACCTACCTAATTGCTCAATTTTTAATTTAGATTTTCTTTTTAACCGTTATAATTTTTCTCCTGTACTACTATATCCCACATCCGCCCTTTACTGTACTCTTCCTTTGATGTATATCGAGATAATAAATAAAATGCAATGAATCCAGCAAACAACGATAAAATTATCCAAAAATATTATAGCATACATATTCGTTTAATCTGGTCGGTTTAACTCTAATTCTCTGTGGTTTTTGATTGACTTCGGTTTGCTTAGAATTCTCGCCAGTCATCTCACCCACAGGTTTCAATTCGTTCCAAACTTTCTTATCTTGCTTTCTTACTTGAGATGCAAGCTGCACCAAATCAGATCCATCTTCATTTCTCAATAGAAGTCTGCCATCATTTTCATGAAGCACTTTAAACCGAGAATCCACAAAATTTTCATTGCTATCGGAGTCATTTGAACATTTCTCATTTATTCGCTTCAGCTTTCTTCGAGGACATTGCAGGTTCAACTGAATGAACTCTCTTCATTTGTGGACGTGAACGACACATTTTTGCGAAATGTCCAGTACGGTTGCACTTATTACATGTTTTATTTATGTTAGGACAATTCATACTGTTATGATTGCTATAGCCACACCGAGAACATTCCTTATTTACACGCAAATTGTCCTTAGCTTTACTCGAACGGTTTACGAAACGATAGTCTTGTTGCTTTGATCGTGATGCTCGTATTTGATCCGAGGAAATTGCATTTACTTCGACGTCGTTTATTTCTCCTTGTTTAATCAATCGCTTGCTATTAAGACTCTTAACCAGTTCCAATGCACTTGCAAATTCTTTTAACTTTTGAAATGTACATCCGGCCTCTAAAGCTTTCTTTTGTAAATCGGTATCTGAAGTATTTGCTGCGATTGTTATAATCAGTTCTCGTTCTAAATTTTCACCGATTAATCCGCTGTGTCGAGCACAACGAAGCATACGCGACAAGTATTTGCCTGGCGTCTCCTGAGTTCCTTGTTTAGCTGAACGGAAGTTAACGATTTGCAGAATCTTATTCTGTGAAGACATAAAATGTTCATCCAGATTCTTTAAAGCGTCAGAAAATGGATTATTTGACGATGTTGATGGCAAATCTAAGCTTAAACCGTCAAGAACATCAAGAAGTGTATTACCAGCTTATCGTTTCAAGAAAGCCCATTTCTCGTTTTCTGAGAGACATGATAGAGCCTCAATACTTGCCAATAACATATCTTTCCAGCGATTATAGCTGAGCATCGAAATTTCTGTTTCACCGGGTAATGGAACACATGGCTCGATTTTTATTGAAGCCATTGTCAATGCCAAAGTCGATTTCTCCATAGTTCGACTCATTTCCTCGAGCGAACGATTTGTTACTTCGTGATAATAATTCGGTTTAACTCGTGTCGATGTAAAAACAGTTGTGTCTTCAACTGTATCCGATGCATCTTCTTCATTTCCAACCCTTTCTCCGCTTTCTGACGGTATTATCGGTTTGTCTCCTGAATTTATCTCGTTTTCTAGTTCATTTCTATCGTCATCGGCCATTTTCTGAAATTAATATNTCATTAAATTTAATTCTCTCCTGTTCCCGAAATACCTACCTAATTGCTCAATTTTTAATTTAGATTTTCTTTTTAACCGTTATAATTTTTCTCCTGTACTACTATATCCCACATCCGCCCTTTACTGTACTCTTCCTTTGATGTATATCGAGATATAGATAAAATGCTATCTAGAGAAAAGGAATAAGAAAAGACACAATACATAAAATAAAAGCATACTTACGAATCCAACAAACAACAATAAAATTATCCAAAAATATTATAACATACATATTCGTTTAATCTGGTCGGTTTAACTCTAATTCTCTGTGGTTTTTGATTGACTTCGGTTTGCTTAGAATTCTCGCCAGTCATCTCACCCACAGGTTTCAATTCGTTCCAAACTTTCTTATCTTGCTTTCTTACTTGAGATGCAAGCTGCACCAAATCAGATCCATCTTCATTTCTCAATAGAAGTCTGCCATCATTTTCATGAAGCACTTTAAACCGAGAATCGACAAAATCTTCATTGCTATCGGAGTCATTTGAACATTTCTCATTTATTCGCTTCATGACAAGATCGCCCGGCTCAATGTTTTTCTCTATATTGGTGTCTGCACCATTTACATCATCCTTTGAGACGATTAATCGCTTAACGTCGGATACGTAGCGAATGTATTCCTTACCTCTCTCACCTCTTATCACGAGTCTTGAAACATTTCTGCTTATAACTAAGAATTTTTCGCTTAAAAAGGTTGCTTCAGCTTTATTCCGTCGATGTTTGTTAGCAACAAGAACCCAGTCACCTTCTTTAATACCTGATTCTTTTGCACCGCGTCTCAAATCAGCATATAACTTTGACTTTAACTTAGCAATCGCATCCTTTTCTCTTAATTCGTCCGAAAACCGATTTTCACCGAGAACTTTGTCGTTGTAAATAGCCGGAAAAAAACCATTAAATTTTCTACCTGTCATAAGCTCAAATGGCGTTGCTCCCGTGACCTTGTGAGGCCTTACATTATTGTACACATGTACGTGGCGTTGTAATGCATCTCTCCAACTTAAACCGTCCAACTGAGCTGCTGCTACAGCTCTGTTCACTCCCTGATTTCTTCTTTCCACCATGCCATTTTGAAAAGCACAATAGGGAATCACGCATCGATGATGAACACCATTTTCCTTCCAATGTGTCGTAAAAGCTTCAGAGTTAAATGGTGGTTCATTATCACTTTGGATCACATCTGGCTTACCCCAGACTCTGAAAATATCCCACAAGGCTTTAATTGTGCTACTCGTGTTAGTACGATGCATTTCAATTATCCAAAACATTCTCGAATAAGTATCCGTTACCATTAAGAACTCTTCGGAACCACATTTAGGAAGGGATAAGAAATCGATTTGAATTATTTGCCATGGATGTTCCGGCAACTCACGACTCTGTATAGGCAATGGTTTCGACAAACGGCTTAAACGCTGACAGGTAAAACAAGAAGCCACCAATTTCTCAACTTCCTTTCCAATACCAGGCCACCAAACCGAATTTCTTAAGATACGTTTCATCGAGTCGATACCAAAATGACCTTCATGAACTTTATCCAAAACAACTTTTCGTAAACCTGACGGGATAACCATTTTATTCCGGAAAAAGATAACACCACGAACGATGTAAAGTTGACGTCTAAGAGCTTGATAGTGAAGTAAATCTGCTGGCCAGTTATTTGAAGCAAGACATTGTATAACCTTAGACAAAACGACATCTTTACCCGTTTCATTTTCTATTTCATCGCGAGTTAATGCCATCTGATAATCTTCAACAATCGAATTAATCTCTTCATATCGGGTTTCGTCAAACGCCGGGTCATTTTGTGATTCGTGTATGAGACGAGAAAACACATCAGCAATATTTTTCCGACCTTCAACCGTTTTCATCGAGAAATTAAACTGGGATAATCGTAAAGCATATGTCTCTGCTCTCGAAATAGATCTTCTATTTAATCGATATTGTGAACCGAAAATAAATTCATTTCCTTCCGCATCCGTTGTAAGTGTAAACTCGAGACCACGCAGATAATATTGGAATCTTTCAACTCCCCACACAAGAGCCAAAGCTTCTCTTGTTGCCTGCGAGTACTTTCGTTCAGCTGACGTCAAAGATTTTGATGCACAAGCAATTATACGAGGTTTACCGGAATCATCATATTGGACTAGAACTCCGCCTAGCCCTACAGGGGAAGCATCCACTATCAGTTCAGTTTTATGTTTCTTGTTATAAAAACCCAAAGTCTTTATTCTTTTAAGCGCAAGGTTTTTCATGTAATCGAACTCTTTCTCCGCCTCCTTAGTCCATTTAAATTGTTTTGTTCGTACCATTGTCTGAAGGAAATCAGTCTTGTCAACACGATTTAATATAAACTTATCCACAAAATTCATTACACCGAGGAAACTTCTTATTTCGGAAACATTAGCAGGTCGTCTAAAATTTTTAATCGCTTCCAGTCTGTACCGGGAGAGGGCGCTGAGAGCGGCAGTATACGAAGGACGACGGTAGTAGACGGCCGCATGCGAACACAGTCTATCCTCTGTCACCTTATAACCACTTTTATTTAATTCGAAGCCCAAGAATGTACACGCTATTTTATTCAGCTTGCATTTCTTCATGTTCAATTTTACGTTATGAAATTTCAATCGTCTCATTACCGCTAATAAATTTCTATCGTGTTGTTCGGGAGTCTTTCCATACACTAGAATATCATCGAGGTAAATCAGCACACCTTCACAATCTGTCAGCACTGTTTCCATTGCTGCTTGAAATATATCTGGAGCATTACATAGACCAAAAGGTAATCTCTTAAACCGGAAAAATTTCTCTCCGGAGTAAAAATTTGTTATATGTCTAGAATTCTTATCCAGTTCCACATGAGAGAAGGCATTTGTCAAATCGATTGTTGAAAATTTTACACTACCATGAAGATAAGAGGTAATTTTATCGAATGACGGCATGTTGTAAGGCTCTCTAATAATAGATTTGTTAACTCCTCTGAAATCTATTACCAGTCGAATGTCATCTTTTCCTTTAGGTACAACTAATAAAGCGGAGCAAAACGATTTATCCATTTCTTCAGTCAATTCCTCAATTATTCCTGTAGCCAACATTTCTCCGATTCGTTCCTTAACCATTTCGACCATTGGCAATGGAATGTTTGTGTATGTAAACCGTCTAGGCTTAATATCAGGATTTATCACCAATTTTACAGGAGGCATTTTGAATTTTGGAAACTCTTTTATTTGTGAGATGCTGCAAATTTCTCCTTCACCACTAGCAACAACAAGACCAACCTGTAAAATCTTATATCGAAGTGCTGTTTCTCTACCCAAAAGTGATCTTTTTGCTCCATTAACAACATAAAACGACTCTAATCCATGAGGTCTCGTGCTGTTTATAAACAAATCCGATTCAAACGTTGCTATCACATCCAGGGGACGAACGCCAGCGTAAGCCACCAGCTTACGATTTGCGTTCGGAGAAATATTAATCACTCGATCTCTTGCTTCACTGTTTTCCAGAAGAGTTTCAAATATTGTCTCCGTTACCGTATTAGCAGATGAACCGGAATCAATCATGAATTCGACTTCCAATCCACCTACATATGCTAAAATGAAATGATTTCTGTTCTCATTTTCTTTACAACGTTGCATCATTTCCACATTCATTACACCGGTCTAAAACAAAATTTTATCAAATTTATTAGCTTTTCATAATAATGATTACCTTGCTTGAACCACGACACACATTTAAACAATTAATTCGAAACGCATTAAATAATTCCAAGGTTTGTCTGTTATTTATTTGCTTATTTCTTTAATTTAAATTTCATTTTCGAATGCCAATAATAACATTTTATACATGGATTCATCACTACTAACTAACTTTGATGACTTTTCATCAACTGTACTAGAAAATTGAAAACATAAAAAGAAGATTAATATATTCGGTGTAATTCATAACTTCAATCGGGTAAAAAGAAACATGGCTTAAATTTAGTTCTTTATCGTTCTACTTTAGCATTATCGTGGTTAAAGAAAGGTAACTTATTCATAATCCGAGAGAGAGTCGTTGCCTACCTGGCTCACTTCTGTTACTTCGTGATCAATTCTCGTCTTCTTTTGTGTTGCTTCAGCTTTCTTCGAGGACATTGCAGGTTCAACTGAATGAACTCTCTTCATTTGTGGACGTGAACGACACATTTTTGCGAAATGTCCAGTACGGTTGCACTTATTACATGTTTTATTTATGTTAGGACAATTCATACTGTTATGATTGCTATAACCACACCGATAACATTCCTTATTTACACGCAAATTGTCCTTAACTTTACTCGAACGGTTTACGAAACGATAGTCTTGTTGCTTTGATCGCGATGCTCGCATTTGATCCGAGGAAATTGCATTTACTTCGACGTCGTTTATCTCTCCTTGTTTAATCAATCGCTTGCTATTAAGACTCTTAACCAGTTCCAATGCACTTGCAAATTCTTTTAACTTTTGAAATGTACATCCGGCCTCTAAAGCTTTCTTTTGTAAATCGGTATCTGAAGTATTTGCTGCGATTGTTATAATCAATTCTCGTTCTAAATTTTCACCGATTAATCCGCTGTGTCGAGCACAACGAAGCATACGCGACAAGTATTTGCCTGGCGTCTCCTGAGTTCCTTGTTTAGCTGAACGGAAGTTAACGATTTGCAGAATCTTATTCTGTGAAGACATAAAATGTTCATCCAGATTCTTTAAAGCGTCAGAAAATGGATTATTTGACGATGTTGATGGCAAATCTAAGCTTAAACCGTCAAGAACATCAAGAAGTGTATTACCAGCTTATCGTTTCAAGAAAGCCCATTTCTCGTTTTCTGAGAGACATGATAGAGCCTCAATACTTGCCAATAACATATCTTTCCAGCGATTATAGCTGAGCATCGAAATTTCTGTTTCACCGGGTAATGGAACACATGGCTCGATTTTTATTGAAGCCATTGTCAATGCCAAAGTCGATTTCTCCATAGTTCGACTCATTTCCTCGAGCGAACGATTTGTTACTTCGTGATAATAATTCGGTTTAACTCGTGTCGATGTAAAAACAGTTGTGTCTTCAACTGTATCCGATGCATCTTCTTCATTTCCAACCCTTTCTCCGCTTTCTGACGGTATTATCGGTGTGTCTCCTGAATTTATCTCGTTTTCTAGTTCATTTCTATCGTCATCGGCCATTTTCTGAAATTAATATATAT
>CVRI01000026.1:0-11941 GCA_900005825.1 Clunio marinus | reverse complement strand
CACAATTATATTACACAACCCATCATAAAGTTATTTGTACAACGTTAAACGGGAGCAAAAGTCATTCAAGTATGAAACGTTCATTTCATAAAATCATTCGTGACGTTCTCAATCGTTGAATCGCAAAAGGAATCTATATCTGATGCAGTGAAAACAGAACTGAAATAATGGTTGAAGCCTGTAGAACTAAAACTGTCACTAAAACATACCTAGTTGATTTAGATTTTGTGACGCCAAAAGAATTTAAACTTTTCCAAAGAATAGTGTTATGTAAGTTTTCAAAACGCATTTTCTTTTAAGATTACGTTTCATTACATTTACACTATTTTAAGTCATGAAATTCTTAAGTGTCGATGATAATGCTAAAGGCTTTCATCTGTGGAATGGTTCACGAATAACAATAAGCAGAAATATAAAACAGAAAGTTGATCTTATAATTAACTATACAGATCCTTTAACTACATAATGACCTAATTAACAATAAATTTCTTTTTTCTTTTCCATTTATTTGAACTATTAAGAATGTAGCAATGACAAAGACAAATATATAATATAATTTTACTTGTATCGTACAAAGATAAAAAGCTTTGAAAGATTGCATAAAAATGGAATTTAAGAAAGAAAGCTTCAGAAGTCAAAGATTTCTTTAAGAAGTAAAAACTTCAAAATCAGTGTAGCTATGCTCTTGTACACCATATGGGATCTAGCATACACCTTGTGTACTCAATTTTCCAATGGTGACAGTTCCTAAATGATTGACACGGCAAACATAAACAGGACCACCATCTTCAGGTTCAACACCTAATTAAAAACAAAATTAAATATAATTTATCGATGATAGTTTGAAGTGTTTTGAAAATTACCAAGCAAAGCATTTGGTGGAATATTCGATCCAGCTCCAGCTACCCAACTACCGGATCCAACGTATACTTCGAATTCAGATGTTGTATGTTCCTTACCACCCAAAGCAACAAAGCAAGTACCAACTGATGCAGCATATTTTCCAGGAATCAATACACCCGCATGATGAGCTCTACAAATCGTAAAAGTTACTCCATCATTGCCTCCAACAATAGCTCCTTCAGGGATTGTTAAACCAACACCATTAACCCAGTTTGAGGTGGGTGCTTGCGTTGGTGCAGCAGTAGGTGCTTGCGTTGGTGCAGCAGTGGGTGCTTGCGTTGGTGCAGCAGTGGGTGCTTGCGTTGGTGCAGCAGTAGGTGCAGCAGTAGGTGCTTGCGTTGGTGCAGCAGTAGGTGCTTGCGTTGGTGCAGCAGTAGGTGCTTGCGTTGGTGCAGCAGTGGGTGCTTGCGTTGGTGCAGCAGTGGGTGCTTGCGTTGGTGCATCAGTAGCTGGTTCCGTTGGTGGATCAGTGAGAGCCGCTGAAGGTATACATTCTGGCTCTGTGATAAAGTAAATAATAAAAGTAAGGTTATAATAATTATCAAGCTAATCTTCCTCATTGGTCTAGTTTTCAGATGTCGGAATCAGTTTTAAGTGTACTCTTGCAGTCCCAAGTTCAAGTCCTGGCATGAGCAATAAATTATAATGTGATTTTAAGAATTTTGGATACTTCGGCTTGATATTTAATGTTTTTTGCTAACAGGAGAGCGATATCTAGAGATAAACAGTTTTGAAATCCCTTTGCATCAATTTAATATGCATGCAAATTAAGAAGAACAACGAGCGAGATCATACTGAAAATAGGCTCTATGGAACTGCACTGAAAACGAAACACTGTCTTTCCCACTAATCAAGAGTTCGAGAGGGACGAGTAAAACCATCTCGATGAACTTCTGTAATTGGGCTGTCAGTTGAAGTATTCGGGTTGAATTTTACTAACAAAGTTATAAATCATTAAAATACAAAAAAGAAGAAATTTAATAAAATTGTAATTTTAATTTTTTCTAACTAATTTTCTAATTAATAATCTGAATTTTACCATTTCCACTTATATCCCTGCAACAAATCATTATCTCTCCATTTGGATCATCAAGTATTTCAGGTTCGGAATTTTTTCCACAAACATAATCAGGAGCATAGGTAACCATGCTACAAATGATGTCACAATCCTTATTGTAGACACACTTTGGCGCTACTCTTCTACATTTCAAATGTCCATCACCTATTTTTAAGAAAAAAATCACTTAATATTCTCTTCGATATATATTGAAATATGGAGAAACCTGAAGCTAAAGCTATTATCGATGATGTAAATATGAAAAGAATAATCTTCATATTTAAAGTTTTATTCTTCACAGTACAAGTTTGACTGAAAAGGATGAATTCCGTATCTGCTTTTATAATAAAAATAAGCTTGAATACATCTAATACAAATGAATTTTAGTAGAATATTAGTAGAATACTCTAAAAAAATATTTACGGTCTTCGGGGGAGGGACCAACGTGTTGGATTCACATAAAAATTATAAATTTTTATAACGTAAATTTTTTTAACGTAAAAAAAGTGGGAGCTTCATCAGTTAATAAGACTCACATTGATGCTTATTAGCATATATCTTAGGTATTAAGTTTCAACCCATGTTTCATATAAAGACACTATTTTTGCATATACTAGCAAATTGAATATCTTAAATATTTTATAAGAGTATTCTACTAATTTTCTACATGAATATTAGTAGAAAACTTAATAAAATATTTAAGATATTCAATTTGCTAGTATATGTAAAAAAAAAAGTCTTTATATGAAACTTGTGTTGGAACTCAATACCTACCTAGGATATATGCTAAGCAACAATGTAAGTCTTATTAACTGATGAAGCTCCCACTTTTTTGCGTTAGAATTATTCGAGATTGTACAATTCTCAAGATAATAAACACAGCGAAGAGGAAATAATCACTTTTCGAGAAAAGCAAAAGAAATATTTCTCTTGCAGTGGAAGCACGACGAATTTTGAAAATCCTTTTATAAATATGATTATTGTTAGTGCTTTGACATATTTTGATTGACTACAAATTTTTTCTAACTGGTTAACAACATACTTTTTTAATAATTTTTACTTCAAAAGAAATTGCCTCATTTCAAAGTATCTAACTAAGGTTTTTATTAAATGTAAAAAAATATTACTGAAAACTTTTGTTAATAAAAAATCATGTAAAGCGCAATATTTGGTATTTTGAATTGATTACTGAAAACCATAAATGGCATTTTTACACCATTTAACGTTTCGTTAGACGAAGAGATTGTGACAAAGTCAATTGACAAATTAAGACGTACTTGTGCGGAAATAGAACCCAAAGAAGAAGTAAAACAGTATTGCTAGGATGAGTTGAAGGACAGCACAGGGTTTTTGTCACCGCCAGTTCAAAATCATCTTGGAGTCTTTGACGTTGATTTAGAAAAATTAGACGAATGCCTGCAGTTTATTTTGCAAGGAGAAAATTAAAATAAATGTTTAGAGAAGTTTACTGATGTCGGAATCGAGCAGAAGTTGTTGCAGGTTGAAAAGAATTTAGCAGTACTCATCAATGGAAAAGCCGACAGTTTCAACATGACGTGTACACATCAAAATTCACTAATTATTTACAATGACGCCGCTGTAGTTAACTTTACTGACTGTAATATCATAGGGAAAAATACCTTACTAAAATCTGAAAACATTCATGGCATTCACATAGCGCATTTGAATTTATTGAAGAACAAAGTATCAAATAACGTTCCTCATATTACGAAATTAAAATTTTTTATTTCACCAAATGTTGACGAGCTCACAAATAACTTGAAATTATGGTATTTTGAAAACTCTCATCAATTTATTATCTTTATTTTATTTTATTTTTGCATTTATGCTACATTGACAGGCTTTGCCCTTGAGTTGCAGCAGATCTTTGATTTGTACATACTTTTTAAATGATTTTATAAATCAAGTGTTCTTAATGAGTTGATTTGTTTATCGATAACGTAAATGAGCATGTATGTATTTTTTAATCATCGTTATTTGAGATTAGAAATCAGTTTAGTTACTTAATGATATTTTAAGTTTGTCAATATTCTTAATATTTTTTAACATTAAAATTTTACATTTGATTGAGAAAAAGACTGCTGGTTAATGCAACCTGGAGGCAAGCTCCATGTTACTCCATCCTCCAATTTACATTCCAGCAGCGTAGAAAAAAACTCAATCTGATCAGTCTAAATTTTTTAATCGACTAATTTTTTTAATTAGACTGTCACTCGGTTGATTTTTTAGCCAGTTATCATTGGTTTGTGTTTTGTTGAATAGACTCATACATAAGTCTATTGAAGAGAGAAAACTTTCCAGTATCTGTTTTACTTGAAAGTGTTTTAAAAACGTTTTGATTTCTTGTTGTTGTGATCGGCATTGAATTAAAGTGTGGCAGGTAAGTTTGTGACTCAATGATGTTATTGAATGATTTTGTCATGAACTTCATGTCGGTAAAACATCTTCTCATTCCCAAAGTGTCTAAATTGGATCGTTTTCTATTTCCAAATAGCTGAGTTCTTCATGTTGTTGATTGAAACATTTAAAGGCAAGAAATCGTAGAAATTTATGTTGAATTCTTTCAATTTTGTGAGTTTGAGCGAGCGTATGAGTATTCCAAATTACTGATGTTTATTCCAGATTGCTTCTAACGAGACAATTGTATAATGTGATGAATGTGTGGGCATCCTTAAAACATTTTCCACTACAACTATATGTTTCTTGTTGGCTTATCTATCATATCAGTTGAAGCTCATTAGTTATTAAATGTATGTTTCAATTGAAACATTCTTATTTCGGATGTGCTTTAACTATAGATCTTAATTGCTATTTTTACTTATGAAATAAACATTAAAATAATGCCCAAATAACCCGAGCGGCACAAGCGGAGATTCCGCCAAAAATGCCTTGAAAACCGCTTAATTTTCCTTCACGGATGCGGGTAGGACGTTTTTTCAACGCTACAGGGCAGAATCTCACGAAATCTGCTGAAGACAAGCTATAGGAATTCAAGCTGAAAGCTTGTGCCGCTCGAGTAATATCCATTCAACATAATTGTAGTATTGGTGAACGAAAAATATGATATGATTCATGAACAAATTTCAATTGTCTTCTACAAAATTAAAACACATGCCGGTGCTTACTTATGTATAAAAAAAATAAATGACGTGAATATTTTTATCATCATTCAGCATTTAAAATGGCATGTTCTATAGGAGTAATTTCCCCTCATTTTTTATATGAAGTGGAAAATAAAACATAAAAGAACTTAAGATTATTTTTTGGAATTATGAAAATTTTCAAACAAATGAGTTCTTTATGTAAATATTCACTCATGAATATGAAAATTATTATTGTCAATTACTAATTCGAATGATTAGTATTTGTAAAGCATAATTGAAACTGTTGAAATTATTTCTTTGATTCCTTCCAGTAAAGTATTTTGGCTTTCTTTTTAGTCCTTTTATGATAATGATTGTAATGAAAATGGCGGATTACTTAATTAGTCTAAATTGCTGATTTTTATAAGCCTTGTCATCAGACTCGTTCATCCCCTCAGGGAATATTAAGCACCATCATCATAAGATCTAGTATGAGGTTTCCAGGAATCTGTTAAGGAGCTCTTTATTTTATTGCTTAAAAAATTGTAAACTGGTCTTGTAATAATAATTTGCTAGAAAACTAGTTTTTTGTAAATTTAGTTTTAATAAATTCAAGCGAGTCAATCCAATGTTACCTGAAGTTTCCATCATCATGCCTTCCCCCTCCTTATTGCTCTGGAATTTTATATGGTGAGACGTATTGAAGATCATCTCCAAATTCATATACAAAATATTTAATATTAAGTAAGCATCATTTTGATAAACCGTCTAAGTATCTAGATGTATTGAAAGTTTCATTTCGAACATAATGAAAATTGAGTCTTTATTGATGAATATTTGGAATTACAATACGAATATTTTTTGTTACTTTTCATGGTTGAATGATAAAATTTCTTTTCTGCAAAATTTCTGTTCAGATTCAAACAATCTGCATACTCAAATTGTTTGGAACTTTGATAAGTAACAGAAAAATTGGCTTAATAGGCAGAATAAAATTTTAAAACAAGCATTTTATTAGTAACTTTTAGAGAGTTAAATAAAAAAAATTAAACAATGTTCAACTGAATAAATGATTATTGGGAATAGTTTATTGTTCATTCTTTAAAATTGACATATTATAAAGCACAATTTAAATATCTATTAGTTCATATCTTGCCTAAAATCTTAGCAATTTTGCTTTTATCTGCAAAGGAATGAATACATCCGCATTCACAAGAAACCATGTTCAAAACTTTACCGTCAGGACACTGTTTCCATGGACATATTTTCATTTCTTCTGCGAAAACTTTGGAAATGTTTCAATTAGAATCTAACTCTTAATAAAATCAAAAGATGAAACTCACCAGATATTACGATTACCAACATAACAATCCAAAATAGCAGTTTCATTTCCTCAAAGATTACCCTCAGCGTAAGACGGAAAACTGTAAACTGAACTCATTTAACGACATCAGATAGTTTATATACTTGATAAATTTGTGTATTTGGATAAATTCCCCTTAGGAATATTAATGAGGGTGAATAGCTGTATATTTAATTTCACACATCGAAAAAGTTTATTTAAGTCTTTAAAAAATTTCTGAATTCATTAAAGGTATGTTGGCGACTTTTAAAATTATGTTGGTTGATCATCATCAAATCATTGCACAGTGCATTGGAAACTTTTCTTTTCTATAGCGGGCTGCAGCGGTCAAAATTAAAAATCGATCAATATTCCTGTCCATCGGATTTAATAACTGTGTGTGAAAAAAATGTTCATAAGAAGAATACCCATTGATGTGGATCAATTTTATCCCGTAAGAGGATGCAATAAGGGTTCATATATTTTAATGCGTAATATAATTTCATCATTATATGATATGAATTTTTCAACTCAAAGAAAAATTTAGATGTATCCAGTCCCAGATATTTAAATTCATCAACACTATTTATTTTATTTTCAACAAATTGGATTTCATTAAAACATTTTTCTGTGAGAGCATTGGAGCTACTAAATATAATGAATTTCGTTTTTGGAACAGACATTTTCAAACATAAAGATCTGAGATAGTTATCAAATGTCGACATACCAGTCTCCATATTTTCTTTGAGTTCTTTATAGTTTTGTGGCTTGCTTTTAAGTTTAAGATCATTAATAAATGTAATGAATAACAATGGCCCGAGAACACTTCCTTGTTTGGCCCCAGAAGTTACTTTTTTTAAATTACTTCTTCTTTCGTTTAGTTAGTTAACAAAAATGTAGAAAAAATAACAACAATTAACAAAAAAATGTGCATTTGCTATCTTATCTCTCCCTCCTACTTTGCAAATTTTCATCTCATATCAAATTCTTTGAAGATGAACAAAGTAAGTATTCAAAACAAGTCGGTTGAAGAACTAAAATCAAAAAATCTTTAGTCTGTAAAGCTTCAGAATAATTTTTATAAATGCATCAAAACATTATGAAAACTCTGTCATTATCTGTAAAGAAAATTTGAAGATCAGAATGAAAAGATAAATATTTTTTCGATATTTCAACACTTAGTTTTAACATTATTGAAAGTATCGCTTAACTTTCGTATTGACAGAAAAGAACGAAGCTTTGAACAAGTGTTGTAAGATGAACTGCGAAGTATTATTCTTATCATCAACTATCGGCTTGTGTAGTTGTATAAATGTGGAATTTGTCTGAAGGTTTCATTTTGTATGAATAAGAATACGTAAAATTCGTACATTGTACTCAGCACTTGTTCAAAGTTTTTGTCGTCAAAGCCTAATTCTCTCAATATCATTCGAAATCTATTATTTGTTTTTGTCTTTACGTGTGATATGAGGTATCATATAGCAAATAAAATGTGGTTTTATAAAAAACTTAATGAGCAAACTTTTCCAACATAAGTCATACGATGAATGTTTGAAGTGATCATTCCACCAGATAAAACAAATAAAACGAAAACACAATAGAACTTTCGAGAATGATCGAATGGAAAATTTCGGCTTAATACGCCGAAAGATGTCATGCAAAACCAAATATTTTTAAATTTATATAATTTTTATATAATTTATTGCTGTTTTCATACAGTGTTGAAGAAACTTTTCCATGAAACTCAGTTAAAGAGCAACTTTACTGAATCACCTTATTTAAAATGTTCTTGACAATGTTCTTTAGAGGTAAATGACAATGACAACACTTTCCAGCTTCAATGATAAATTACATTTAGGCCTACCAAAGGCGGATACAGTTTCACATTACAATAGTTTTTAAAAAATCGATGTTTAAAAGCATTCTCTTTTCAATTTGTTTTAGTAAAAAGCCCATGATAGAAATAAATATGGTTGAGCTTTTTGGATAACTAACTGTTGAATTTAGAAAGCTGAAAAGTTGCTAAATTATCTACATATTATTATGATCTAGTAATCAACACATTCACCATCAAGGTTTACAACATAGACGATGATTGTGTGATCAACTTTATAATATAAACAAATATGTTGAATCTTATAAAAATACAAAAAATTAGAAATCCTATAATTTAATCGTCATCGACATCTTTAGGGCCAGCACTGAAGAACACTCTAAAGGCAATACAAACTGTTTTTACTTGCTCGACAGGTCACTTCAGTCCTATGGATTTTGGCGAAAATTTTTTCGATTTACATATTTGAATACAAGTATTTGTATGTTTAACGTTGATAAAGAATAGCGTTGATGGAAATGTAATTAACGTGCTTCTCGACATAAAAACGTGATGAGAGACTCGAACAAGACATTTAAATGAGTAAAAAACTATTCGATTTCAAAGTTGCTTGGTAGTAAGTTTGGGTGAAAGCTTTCAAGTTCATCTAGAAGTAAATTAATTTCTAGAAGTAATTTATTCACAATTATATTACACAACCCATCATAAAGTTATTTGTACAACGTTAAACGGGAGCAAAAGTCATTCAAGTATGAAACGTTCATTTCATAAAATCATTCGTGACGTTCTCAATCGTTGAATCGCAAAAGGAATCTATATCTGATGCAGTGAAAACAGAACTGAAATAATGGTTGAAGCCTGTAGAACTAAAACTGTCACTAATACATACCTAGTTGATTTAGATTTTGTGACGCCAAAAGAATTTAAACTTTTCCAAAGAATAGTGTTATGTAAGTTTTCAAAACGCATTTTCTTTTAAGATTACGTTTCATTACATTTACACTATTTTAAGTCATGAAATTCTTAAGTGTCGATGATAATGCTAAAGGCTTTCATCTGTGGAATGGTTCACGAATAACAATAAGCAGAAATATAAAACAGAAAGTTGATCTTATAATTAACTATACAGATCCTTTAACTACATAATGACCTAATTAACAATAAATTTCTTTTTTCTTTTCCATTTATTTGAACTATTAAGAATGTAGCAATGACAAAGACAAATATATAATATAATTTTACTTGTATCGTACAAAGATAAAAAGCTTTGAAAGATTGCATAAAAATGGAATTTAAGAAAGAAAGCTTCAGAAGTCAAAGATTTCTTTAAGAAGTGAGAACTTCAAAATCAGTGTAGCTATGCTCCTGCCAACCATGTGGGATGTAGCATACACCTTGTGTACTCAATTTTCCAATGGTGACACTTCCTACGTGATTGGCACGACAAACGTAAACAGGACCACCATCTTCGGGTTCAACACCTGATTAAAAACAAAATTAAAAATATTTTCTCGATGATAATTTGAAGTGTTTTGATAATTACCAAGCACAGCATTTGGTGGAATATTTGATCCAGCTCCAGCAACCCAGCTACCGGATCCAACGTATACTTCGAATTCTTTTTTTTCGTATTCGGTACCACCCAAACCAACATGGCAACCATATGTTGGAATAAATTTTCCAGGAATCAATACGCCCTCATGAAGAGCTCTACAAAGGATAAGATTTATTCCATTATCATAGCCTCCATTGAAAGCTCCTTCAGGGATTGCTCCAACAACAGCATTTACCCAAAGTGGTTCAGGAGAAGGCGCTGAAATAAAAAATAAAGATCCACTAATGTTTCAAAATAGATAAATGGAAGATTAATGCATTACAAAATGCATCAATAATCTTTTCAATCCCGTGATTAAAAAAACTAAAGAATATAAATAAATAGAATCGATGATTTTTGCATACTCTATGCGTACCGGAAATTTTGTTGCAAAACTATAATATAATTACCTGGAGTTATTATTATATAATAATAAGTAATATAATTATATAGTAAGCAAATAAATAATAAATAAGCAAATAAAATAGTAAGCAAAATTGTACCATAAGCAAAATTAAGGATTTGAAGAAAAATACCAGAATAAAAATTTAGTCTTGAACATTCTTTAGACAGTCTTTCATTCATATACCTATATCATTATCGATGCATTTATTTTTACAGTGAACTTTCAGGAGAAATTACTTCCTCCAATCCTACTTTGCAAATTTTCATCTCTTATCAAATTCTTGTTCTTCGAGAGAATGCAAGAAAAACGTATGCACAATGAATCAGTTTATCATTATTCGTCAAAGAAACAAGTTAAATATGACATTTTTAAAAGATAACACTCTTGAAATAGACATTTTAATGAGAGATTTGGTCCGCATCTTTTTCCTGGTCTGCGCCAAATAAACGGACCAGAAGCGGACATCTCATCTGGTGCGGATCACAACAGACCACGGACCAATGAATGCTTCATCATCATCATCATCATCAATAATGGGTAGAACGAACTGTTCTCAGCAAGTTTCAAACTTGCCTATGATGAGTTTTTATTTTCTTCTCGACACTTATCTCCAAAATGGAAATAGTGCGAGAAGTAAACTCGTACCACACCCGACTGATGTTCCCATGATGATGGAAACTTCAGTTAACCTGCGAAAATTCTAGGTGGTCATTTGTTAATATTGTAGAAAGAAATATATTAATGTTAAATATTTGATATGTTTGATACATATTAAAATAATAACAATATCTAATAATTCATATATTTTAACACGCGTCTGTTTTTTTCACGGTTTTAAGGAATGAGATATAAAAGGAGAAGAGATTTAGAGAGATTTAGAGAGTGAGAGGGAAAGAGGATGTGCAATTTTGTTTATTCATTGCATTGTTCTATATTTGCTTGACTCCTCATTTTTGTTTGCAAAGCAAATATTTTAATAATATTATTTTTTAATAGTAGATATATAAATATTATTTTTCGAATAAAATTTTTAGTTTAAGACAAAAGTTGTCCTGGCCATATTTGAAGAAATTATAATTTAAAACAATTAAATTTGAAATTGAAAATTTTTGCTTAAAATTCCTCTTGGACATAGATTAAGATAAAATTTACAAGAGAGAGAATGACACATGTGCGTAACATCTTCAATGTTCTATATTTCCACGAATTGTTATCAGTTTTTTTTCCACGTTTTTATATCAACATTCCGTTTCTTTCTTCTATTGTTCACTAGACTTTCTCTGAAAATTCAAAAATATATTTCAAAATAACTTAAATTAACTTATTCTTTATTATTTTGATAATTGAATTTATTTATTGAGATTAGAACTTTCATTGGCTTTCATTGATTTGCACTGTTTTTTATTAAATAGAATTGAAACAGGTAAAACAATTTTTGCCCATCATTGAAGGAAAAAGCAAAACCACGAGTGATTTTTTTTTTTAAAATTTAAAATTGACTTTTTGCTTAAATATTAGGTGGCATCATAATGAAGCACACCAGAAATGTATAGGTGCTAAACTTTATGAAACTTTTACTTCAGTTTTCCACTTTAATATTGAAGTTTTTCACTAATTAAAAAATTATTTTTTTGAGAGCTGAGATTTTTACTTTGCACCTTTTCGATACCGAGGGGAACTTCCCAATGAATGCTTTGATTT
>CVRI01000025.1:251357-262605 GCA_900005825.1 Clunio marinus | reverse complement strand
AACATAAGAATAGTGCTGAATAATCTGATACCATGAGGTGATGCAATTTCGCGTTTGGGAACTTCATGTCATTGAAATTCTTATTCACAGAAAACTTTGTCAACCATTCATTTACAAATAAAATAATTAAAAAAAGATAGAACACAAACAAAGACAGAGAATGAAAAAAAGTTAAATTTAAATCAACTTTTGAATAATTAAATAACTCACAACGCAAGTTTAGTTCCAAAATCGTATTCCTTGCTTTTTTCTCTTATCTGGCACATTTCTTTCTTAACTTCAGGTAATTGAGAAATTTTATTCACAATATTTAATTAAATATAAAATTACAAAATATCAATGTCAAAACTCTATTCAGATCAGGGCTTCGGTCCGCACCTATTTTTCTATTCCGGAACAGGAATTGGACCTTGAGTGGGACCATGAACTTGTTCCGGAACAGGAAACGGACCTTGAGTGGGACCATGAACTTGTTCCGGAACAGAAAACGGACCTTAAACGGATCTCGGAACACGGACCGAAGCCCCGTTTCAGATGCTATAAATGTTTAACTTTTATATTTGAATTAAGATCTAATTGTTTCTTTTCACTTCTTGGAACTCTCTTCTTATCGAACAAAAGTGTCTTTAAATTATTGCACGGCATTTCAACAAACAAAGTCAAGGCAATCGTTACAGCGATTATGCAGATAAACTCGTTCGTGCTGAGCTGCAAATGTTTGAACAATAATTGAGTTGTTAGGTAAATATTAAGTTAAAAGGAAAAATCTTACAATAATGTTAAAGAAATTGTATTGAATGGGCGACCGCACTTTTCCGACATTGTAGAAGAACACTGGGAACTGAGTGAGATATAAACCATACGATAATTTGGTGCAAAATGAAAATCCTTTCCACTCTAGAACGCTGATAAATTTATCTAAAATATATTGAAAATTAATTAAATTAATTAATCATTCAATTCTTCTACAAACTTTTATGTCCAAGTTGAGAGACGAGAATCACCCATCCAAAAAACATGCACCAAGCAATAGGAGCCAAAGCGGCATAATGTGCAGCATGAGTAGCATTGAATTTGTAATCAATGTCACCCATTGGCGCTGGTCCAAAAAATGCAAGTAAAATTGACGCTATGCTCACATACCAACCAATTTTTAACTGCTGTTCTGATAGTTTGTAATCTTTGAACATTTGTAAAATGTATCCAAGGCTAATTCCCATAGCGTAGACAGTAAATCTATGTAATGGATTGATGTACATTATATCAGCCGTCTCAAACATTTGTTTAATGCTGGTAAACAATGAATAAGAGAGAAAAGAAACGAACATTTTATGACTTCAACTCAATGCATTATTAAACGTTTTACCTTGTGCCGTAGAAGACGTAGTTCGACAAGTCATATTTGAATGTGACATAATAACGCGCAATTGTTGATAAAGCTGCCAGTCCAAATAACATTTTCATTCCTTTTTTAGGCCACTTCCAAAGTGTCAGAATCAGGAAAGGTGATATCCAAAACAATTCCGTATCGATTCCAAGGTGATGCGTGTGCGTGAGACATAAGTTTGAGAATCCAAACCAATTATGAATGAAGAGAAGATTTCTCCACCAATAATTCTTGCAAATGTCTGAATGATGTGTCACGACAAGATTCCACTGTGGACCATCACCAAGCAGTGGTAAAATGAAAGTACAGAAAGCAATAAGAAAAGCTAAGGATGGCATAATTCGTAAGTATCGTCCCAAGTATTCCTTCAAAATATTTATTCGATGACCACGCTGAAGTTTGCCAATCAGTGAGTGTGCAGTTAACATTCCACTTAACATTAAAAAAGGATCAGTGTAAAGCGATGCAGCTGTAATGAAACATTAACTCGTTAATTAAATTATTTATTTCATGATTATCAAAACACCATCGCACCTCGTGCCAGAACTGTCCAAGGTTTGCCAAGCATTTCTGTCATGTCAGTTCTATTTGAATAAGGATTGAAAAACAACGCCATGCATTTGTGAGCCACGACAAGCATGATAGCGTTGAAAAATCTAATAGCATGAGCGACTTTAATTTCACCTGACTCATGTCTGATTGTTGTTAAACTTCTCATGTTTCTGATGAATGAAAATGACGTCAATAATTGGCCTAAGAAATCGAAATAAATTTTACTTTAGATGGAAAAAAAAATTTTAAGTGAGATGAAGTGAAATACTTTTGGACTCGATTGGCGAATTGTAGTCGTAGAAAGTTGATCCCAAAATAATAAGAAGAAGAATAATCATTGAAGAACTGAAAATAAGTTCAATTTGCAATTAAATCGTATGATAACAAAAAGTTTCTGCTTACATCGCAATGATTGTTGATTGAGTCAAATTCATAAACCATTTTCTATCTTTGACTTGACACATTGTCTTTTCAACTCTTATGTCAACATTGATTCCAGTTCCGCTTGTAAATCTTTTTATGTAATAAGTTAAAGCAACTTCAACATCTTGATGTGTACATGATGAGGGAACGCAAACTAATTGGACAAAATTGATTCAATAAATATCAGTTTTTAATTTAATTCATTCTACTTACTTCCCCAATTGATCGTTGAATACCGTGGAACTCGATGTCCAGGCTGAAATGTGTTAATCAAGAAACAATGTTAGATATTTGGATTCATCCTTGAAGGAAAATTAATTCACATGACACATTTATAATGCAAGTTGCACATGCAAGCACATGAATAAACTAATTTGGATAATGATGCATCGTGTGCCAGTTATTTAATTAGCAATGTGAAGTTTTAAAATGAATAGTCAAAAGTTAATTACGACATTCGTATGTATGATTAGACTTGCTTAGTTTATCATTATGTGGTTTCATTTCACTTTCAAGTGCGACAATATGACGAATGTTTATTTAGATACAAAAAGGTCGAAATTCAACTTACGTCATCAAAATTACTTTTAAAAGCTTCATGTGATTGCAGCAGTTTTCTCAGATAGTTTGTAAACTTTAGTGACTTCGATGCACTTGGTTGAAGATAGGCAAGACAATATTTTCCTTGAAAATCATTGTCCGATGCAATAACATTCAAACATTGATCGAAATCTCCAAACTGGTTCACGTTGCCGTTAAGGAGGCCGGAAGAAATTTTTGCAGTTGCATCGTGCACTTAAATTAATTTTTCAAAATATTCAATTCACTGTTGTTTGTGTCACTTCTGCTTACTCACTTTTCAAAGCCCACAATTCAAATTTCTTCAACGCTTCAATAAATTTGTGTGAATCTGCACGACATTCACTTGTAATGTTTGATATGTGAGATAAGTCAAATGGCCTCTCCAATTTCATATATTGCTTGCTTAAAACTTCAATGAATCCTAAAAACAGAAGCACGTATTCAAAATAAATCATTACATAAGTGAAAAGTTAAAATAAAATTAATGTTGTCATTAAAAATGAAGTCATGACAAGGCATTGTTATATATTTTAATTTCTTTTCTTCCAAATGCTTCTCATGCGGCCTAAAAGAAATTTTATTTTTTCCATTATGTCACTTGTGTTAAAAAAAAGTGCCAACAACAAGTGAACTTGACAATGAATACAAACAAAACGAAACTGTTTACATTTCAAAGCGTGGCAACTTTACATTCGCTTTTAAGAAAGAAGAAAAAAGCTTTAAGCATGTGATTGAATGTTATTTGAAATAAATTTTTAAAAATTGCTTCCAAAGTTTGTAACGATTATTAATTTGACAAGTTCGTTACAAGTATAACTTGTCTCAATCTTCCTATTTAAGAAACAATAGCTTCAATAGTAACTTGGATGCTAAACAAAACCTATTAAAACAGTTAATATTCAACTAAATAAATAAAAAAGAGTTATGATTGAATATAAATTATCTAATTAACTAATAAAGGGAATTACTGATCACCTTAAAGTAGTTTCAGAAGGAAAAATTATTTAAGTTCAACCTTTTCTGATGTGTTCATTATTAAATATAAAAAATTGAGTGAATGATCTTCAATAAAACCATAAAAGCTCGCGATGATACTTTTGCACTGCACTCAACACTGCAATGTAATGAAAATCGATTCACTTCATGACGTAACATCGAAACAATGTAAATTTTATGTGACATCAATATGCGTGTATGGTGAACAAAAATTCACATCGATATTTATTGAGCAATAATAGGTAAAACGTACAATAAATTGATAAATAAATCAAAAAACTTTGTATACTTATAAGCAAATTATTTCACGCAGAAGCTTTCAATTTTGTGGTAAATATTTAACTTTCTGAACACGTTAAATTTTTGCCCATCAATTACTTTTTATCGACGATTAGTTTTTATTACTCTTTCTAACTGAATAGAAAAACTCACTAAATTAAACTATTAATCATTATGAGAGAAAAATATTTAATCTGAAGGAAAATTTCATATCAAAAACTTTTCTTGTGCGTCAAAACTTTAACTCACAAAGCAGCAAAAAAATTCTTTTATAAATATTGAAGAATTTTCAATGTCAAAAGTCGAGTTGTGAATATTTATCAGCAAGTTTTTTTCATTGTTGCGAAAAACAAATTCAGATAACAATCAGCAATAAAGTTTTCCACTTCACCTTTCTCATAGTTTGATATGTTTGGAACTATGTAGTGTGGTAAATCCTCGAATTCAGAATCCTTAAGACTTTCTTCCAAATAATTCAATGTTACATTTTTATTATAATTATCACTTTTATTCCATTGTAAAATATCTGAAGAACAATTTGAACAGTTTATTTCATGTAGCACAAGGAACATTAAACAGAACTTTATGACCAAAGACATCTTCTGTCAACTTTAAATATTTTCTAACGTTCTTAAAGAAAATCACTAAAATATTTGGAAATCTTTTTGTCCATCGAATATTGTCTATTGGTCACTCCAACTACCGATTACAACCATTCAGTTCTATGTCTAGGATTGAACTGAATTGTATTTCATGCAGTCATTATTAAAACACTAGACCTGGAGAAAATTTTACTAGTGAATTGCGCGACGAACTCACAGTGCATTTTAATGATTCTTCGCAAAACTTAATCGTAAGTTTTAGATGCCCCACCAGTTCCAACACTTCCCTAGTTTGTTGCTCTTTGCATTGTTGTCGTTGTCGTATGTGCATATAAACATGTAGACAAATGAATTACTATTGTTTTATATTCTTAGAATTTATTTTGTGTATTAAGTAAACACACAATGACAGCCATAAATGTAGTTTTGACAATGCAATGAATGCACTCTAACGTTCATTGAGAATGTTAGACCAAACTGTAATCGAGAAATAATAATGAAATCACTGACATCTGACTACACAAAAGACATCAATGCCATCAAAAGCGATGAACTGGCTGGAAACATTCGATATAAATAAATCACAACAAGTTCAACGACTATTTCCTTGGCCTCAAGCTGAATATTTATTTTTAATCGATATAATGAAATAAAATATGTTAATTTGATTTTGACACTCTCATTTGATTTTATTCTTTTGTAATTCATCGTAATTTCTTTTTACAATTCTATCCCTGAATAATGACTTCCTTAAATTCTTAACAGGAATCTCAACACAAAGCGTCAGAAGAAAAGTTCCAAGTAAAATAAAAACTAACTCGTCACAATCAATCTGAAAATAATTAATTAGTTTCATGTATTAATTATGTAAGGGTGTCACTTACACCGGTTTGAATTAGATTGTAAAATGTTGAACCTCGAGCACTTCCAGTATTGTAACTAAAGACAACGAATTGGACAAGGTAGAAACTATACGACAGCTTAGTTGTTACTTTGAATCCTTTCCATTCAAGGAAGTTTGTTAGAAAATCTAAATAAAAAATATTTATTATTAATATTTTCTATTAAGATTAAAAAACTTACTGGAATATTTCATCTCACTGGTGAAAATGATTAAAATGAAAAAGAAACAAAATGGAATCGGCAGAAATGTCATAGCAGAAGCATGAAGTGGATTGTATTGGTAATCCTGAGCTGTTAATTTGGAAGCAAGTGTAAGACTCAAAAACATTGCTGATAAAGTTAAAGTCCAAAGTGAATATAATTGTGTTAATGAAATTTTTACATCTCGAGCTCGTTTTATCACACAACCAGCAAGAATTCCCATTGCGTATGATGTGAAACGAAATTGTGGTAAAATGTACATTAAATCTGCTGTTTCAAATAATTGTCTAGAACTTTAATTAAGATGAATAAATACTTTAAATATCTTAATTAATATTTCATTGCAACTCACGTTAATCCATGTATAATGAACTCGGAAAGATTATTTTGGTAAGCGACAAGACATTTAGCAACACTTGAAACGATGGCAGTTGCTATTAAAAACTTTATTCCTTTCTTCGGCAATTTATAAATAAAAGCGACGAAAAATGGCGCAACAAGAAACAATTCAAAATCGATTGAAACATGCTGGGTATGGAAGCCACACATCGGTCTAACACCAAACCAAATGTTGATGAAGAGTAAATTTCTCCACCAATATTTACTGCACAGTTCCGCTTCTCTTTCCGTTAATATTTTATATAATGGACCTGATCCAATGTATGGCATGATGTGTGAAGTAAAGAGAATCAAAGCAAGCACTGAAGGCATGATCCTCAAGTATCTGTCGAAATATTCTTTCAGAAAATTAATTTTCTTTCTTTCTTCTAATCGCCGAAGCAGAGAATAAGCCGCCAAAAATCCACTTATCATGAGAAAAAGCTCAGTATATAGAAACCCTGCTCTAATAAGAACAGTTGATCCTTTAAAAGTTTCTGCTATCAAGTTCGTTCGATTTGCCATTGGATAGAAGTAAATGAAGAAGCTTTTGTGGGAGATGAAAATCATTAAAACAGCAACGAAACGAATGCCGTGTACCGATCGTACATCATTCTCGTCATATTCATCAACAGTCATTAATTCTTTCCAATTTCTGACCAAAGAGAACGAAGACGTAATAGTCCCATCTAAAATGTAGGATGAAAAAATCTTAGATTATTAAATACATAACAATATCTAACAAGTAAGAATTTTTTTCACACGTGAGTTCATTTTTCAAGATTACAAAATAAATAACTAAAATGAATACATTTTAAATAATATCAAATAGAAGCTCAACTAATATTTGTTTAGAGACATAAATGTAAATTTATAATACTTGTGTCTTCAGGATTCAGCGCCATGAAGTCATAGAGTGTCGTGACAATAATAATAACAACAAGGGCTGCAACAAAAAATCTGAAAGAAATAAATTTAATACAGACAACGCTCGATACAAGCAATTATTATCTAACAAGAAATTGATTAATCAATTGTTTACGATGAAAAAGAAGTTCATTTGAAATATTTTATCTTTCACTTTGATTTTCATTATCGAGTATTTCCTGTATTTAAGAACTATTGAAGATGAACAAAAGATGATTAACTCACAGAACGACATTGGTACTTGTTGAAAGCGTCATTGTATTCATTTGTGATTGGCAAAGATTATTTTCACTCTTTACTTCTGCTTGGATGTCGGTTCCATTTAAAAACTTATTAAACTGGCCTTGAACAACTTGAATAAACTCTGTGTAACTGCATGTTGACGGAAGACACGATGACCAAAGAAATGACGAAAATATCGGAATGTAATGGTACAGCTGGAAATCAATTTTGTTTTCATTCATTTAATTTTTGGATTATGTGATTATAATTTGTTTAGGAAAGCAAACATTCCATTAACTAACATCATCAAGCCCTTTTGTGAAATTGCTTTGGAACGTTTCAAGTGAATGTGAAAGCTCTTTCAATCGTCTCACGTGTAACATATCTTGCGGTACATTGATTTTAATATATGCGAGACAGTATTGGCCTCTTATCCCATTGATAGATTGTTGAACATGCAAACATTCATCGAAATCACCAAAATTGTTGATATTCCCACTTAGCAGTCCGGATGAGATTTTGGCAGACGAATCGTACACTAATATTGAATATTATCATAAAGTTCACGCATTAAACACCTTATGGTTTTCTAAGCGTTGCTGAAAACTTACTTTCAAGAGCCCATAACTCAAAGTTCATAAGATTCTTGAGATATTCTTGAAAATCAATCTTGCACTGTTGTGTGATGTTTGTGTTGTCGAGAATCTCATTGTATTCTCCGAAATCCAAAAGGAATTTTCTTAGCTCAATTAATTTTTCTTAAACACAGAAGATATTTAAATATATTAGAATTACAATTTAAAGCTAAAATTACACTTAGGAACCTCTTTCAAAAGTCTTTAAAAGTGAAGAGCTTTGGAAGGTATTTTTATTTTTTTCATTCTCGTGACGACTGACGTTTAATGCATCATTCTCAAAACAAGATGACACAACGAGAAAGCTCAAAAATAATAATAAAACTTTCATTATGATTCAAGTGAAATCTATGAATCTATCACTTTTACTAAAGCAAAACTTTTACTTTTCAATCTTCTTCAGCGCTATAATTTTCGAACCGTTTTCTTTGGATATTTTAACACAACTGAATTGATCATTTCATCGTCATCTTCGCATACCCAAATAATTTTTGTATACACATTTTTTTTGGCTAATAACTTGAACGAGCCTTTGACAGCCGGTCTTCCTATTCTCATTTTTTCTTTCATATTTTGCATATTTTATATATTTTTATAAACGATTATTGTTGTAATCGAATGTTACATTACAGACGTAATAGAAATTGACATATTTTAACTTACGTTGACCGTGAAACCAGAACATTTTTTTCCAAGTAACCTGTCAACAAATCAGATTTATTAAAATATTTGAAATATCGTCCGATATTGAATTTATATCTTGAGACATTTTTCAAATTGTTTTTTAAATTATTCTTCAAATTCCAAATAATAATTTTTTTATCACAAACTTTAGTGTAAATTAAAGCAGCACAATCAAAGTACTTACCACAGAAAAGCTTTGTAGTTTTTAAAAATGCTGAAATTGTATTAATAATGAAGGATGCAGAAACCATGTTTTATGTTAAATACAATGTTGTAGTAATTTACTACACAAGATACAAACCTTATGAAAGCCCTACAAATGCTTTTCATCTCAAACACAACATTTGTAATGCTTTTCTTCGTTATGTTGAGTGAAAGTTTCACAGAAAATTTTTAAAGATTAATTTGGCAGTATTGATCTTTATGTTAGTTATGAAATCTTTAATGTGTTTCATACGTGATCATAGCAAAACTCATGATATTATATATCATATATCATAACTCATATGATAAATGAAATACATAGAAATTGTATGAACCTGAGTATAATTTATGAAATAAGAATTAGAGAATTCAAAGACTATCGGGATCTTCATAATCAATAGAATAATTATTTATATGCTTCATAATCTTGAGGAGTTAATTTCATTAAACCAAGCAATTTAATAATCATCTCATTTCAGTTTTTATTCGCACTTTCCTTTCATTTCAAGTTTAATGCTTGTATCTTAATTTTTGGTTCACTTGCCTCGTTTTCCTTCATTCGATATTAAAATTGAGATAAATTATATTTCAAATACTAGATTTTTAGTAACTCTTTAATCAATTATTATTATAAATAAATTAAATATTAGTTTTTTAATTCAATCAGAGCCACACATTTATTTAAATTTACTGTAAAATAACATAAAGCGAAATTTTATTTCACATTAACATTTATTTAACGACTTTTAAAACTGCAAATACGCAAGTTATTCATAGAACTAATTATGCATTTATTATCTCTTTAATTTTAATGACAGACTTAATTACAATTCATAAATAAATACAGAACTCAAAACATGGAATGACAAGCTGCACATCAAGTTTATTTTTTAATTATCTAAACATAATGTCCTTGATTTTTGTTCTTACTCCGTAAATGACAAAAAATGGAGCATACGAGATAAATGGAAGAATAAGACAGAACGTAGTAAATAGACTCGATGGGATAGTTGCAATCATTTTTGAAAAACTGAAACATAAAAGAATTAAATTTATTAAGAAACAATCAATAGAATCAGAAATACAAACCAATTGAGCTGAATGGAGAATAATTGCAATGATTTCTGTTGCCTTAGCGCCAAAGAAAAAATTTGTATTTTGAAATTATGAAAATATGTAATGAAATTAAAACTCACAGCTAAAACTGTACAAAGTTGACGAAGCCAAGGGAAACTTTTCTTTATCTCAGGCATTAGACTTGTTACAATCAAATATGAATAAAGGATGATGTGGGAAAAGGAATTTGCAAATCCAAAAAATGTCGCATGTCCACCTAAATTATAAAAATTTCAATTTAATTATTTGATCAGCTTACAACATTTCTTTTGAATCACCTGGAAAAAATTTTATATGCCCCCAGACCATACTGAAAAGTTAAAAGATTTTAAAATATGTTCAACGTTAAGCGTATCTTTCATGCTTCGTTAACTTTTTTAATTACTTCTTAACTCACTTTAGCATTAAGAAATGGTGCACAACGTGATAAAACGTCACAAGGTCGAATCTTTTTCCCAACAACAAAATAACAGTTTCGATCAAATCTATTATTTTCTGCATTAGAAAGTACCAGCAAGAGTTTAACATCTGTTTTAAAAGCAAATATAAAACATCCTTCACACATATTAATCACACTGTAATTAATCTTACTGTGAGTGGGTCACCAAATGGAGATCGGTCAAATGGTTCGCATCTACATAACATTAATTGAGTTTCAATTTTACTTTTTCTTTGATTATTTACCTCCAGTTATAGGTCGTTAACCATCCAGATGATGCAAGGTAATAAAAAATTCCAACATTTGCACACATGTGCCACACATTAAAAACTAGAAGAATATTTTTTATATCGAAAGCTTTCCTATTTTTCATATACTTTGGTAAAACGATCTAAAAACAGAACTTTTCTAAGAATATTCCTAAAACATACGAGGTAAAAATTCTCACTTTCACTATGAACAAATATCCCAACGAGATTCCAAGAATTGGAAAAGGAGATTGCATTAAAAAATATTTTGATATTCTTGGATCTGATTTATGCTCCAAAAAATCTTCCCATTTATTGAATAAATTTTTCACAGTTTCCATTGTTTGGTCTGTTTGTTTATTTACGACTACTTCGTTCAAAAGCTCAAAGGTAACTGATCAGTTAGAAATATATGATGTGATTGAAAAATCATCGAAAATATAATTGTAAAAATACAAGCGAAGTGGTTG
>CVRI01000025.1:129396-250405 GCA_900005825.1 Clunio marinus | reverse complement strand
GATTGCATTAAAAAATATTTTGATATTCTTGGATCTGATTTATGCTCCAAAAAATCTTCCCATTTATTGAATAAATTTTTCACAGTTTCCATTGTTTGTTTATTTATTTGCGACTTCTTCGTTCAAAAGCTTAAAGGTAACTGATCAGTTGGAAATATATGATGTGATTAAAAAAAAAATTAGAATTATATGTATTAACATCCAACAAGAAAATCAACCAGTTTACTATGTAACGAGTTTTTATTTCACTAATCTTTCCGACGTTCAGGCTTTGGAAGTAATTTTAAATTTAGCAGAAGGATTTTACAATTATTACTAGATCAAAGTTTATTACTAAAGATTCTTTCTAGTTCCAAGCTCTGCTTACATATTTCATGCTACATCTAGTAGACATAAATTTAAAATTAAACTAAACGGATGCAAAGTTAAATGCAAAATTTATTTAACTTCATTATAACAGAACAGAGAGATTAGAAGTGAATATCCTTGTAAAAATTTGTACAATTTTAGTGATATTTAGTGAATTTTAGTGAACTTCACAAGAGAAAACGAATGAACTTTGCAATCATTGCAGCTTATAATTTTTTTCCACTAAAATGAAACTGATTAATGTTAAAAGCATTACGAATCTCAAATTTATGAGTGTTTATATTTTTTTTGTATATTTATGTTTGTTTCTTTTCAATGCAAATTTAGATGTTTGAAGCTTACGTCTCACACTTAATCAAAAGTTTCTTGAAAAATAAATGTTAAATGTTGATAAATTGTCAAAATTTGCAAAGGTATGACAGAATATAATCAGATGAATAGTTGCCTGATTACTTAAAAAAGTCTTCTAAGAATGCCTTCACATATTCTAATTTCTTGAACTCAATCACGTGCATAAAATCAATAACGAAAAAATGAGCAAATTTTTACGTTTTAATTTCTTTCAAAAAGCTGCGGTATGAATATTTCTTAAATTAAATACGAAAGACAAACCCTACGTTCATCTACACTAATCTTCAATTTTACCTTGAAAAAGGTTCAATTAAATGAAACTAAAATACCTTGAATCAGTGTTTTTTCAGAAAACTTCAATAGTATTTAAGGTTTTTAAAAAGATATTTGTAATAGTCATTAATAATAATGCGTAAATTACGACATTCAACACTTAAAATGATTAATACTTTATATAAAGCTTTCTTTTAATTAAATTTTTACTGATTATAATAATCATAGAGTTCTGTACCGTGAACATATTTCCCGTGTTCTTTACCTTTACTTTTGTAATGACAAAACGTTGAGAACACTAAATAAATTAAGCCGTAAGAAAACATATAATAGATACACTCGATAGGATAATTACAATCATTTCTGAAAAGCTGAAACATAAAAGATGACGTTATATTTTAAGGAACAATAAAAGGTCATTGAAGAATACAATACCAGTTGACCTGAGTGAACAAGAACCGCGATGATTTCAGAAGCCTGCATAATTTATTGGCTTTGTTATTTGAAAAAAATCATTAGAAAAGGCAAAAATGAGAAAACTTACAGCAAGAACAATTCGTATTTGTCGAAGCCATGGGAAATTCTTCTTAATCTTAGGCATAATGCCTAATAGAACCAGATATGAATACACAATGACATGAGAGAAAGGATTGACAAAACCGAAAAATGTTCCATGTCCACCTAAAATGTTTTCGAATTTATATCTAATAATTAAATTTAGAACATTTCTTCTAGTTCACCTGGCAAGAATTTAACGACTCCCCAAATCATACTAGAAAGATTAATTATTATAATTTTATACCATCAATCTTACGCTTAGTTCTTCACTTACTTGGGCATTAAGAAATGGTGCTGAACGTGATAAAACGTCACAAGGTCGGATCTTTTTCCCAACAACAAAATAACAGTTTCCATGAAATCGATTATTTTCACCATTAGAAAGTACCAACATAAGTTAACAATCTGTTTAAAAGCAAATATCAAACATCCTTCACGCATATTTCTGCAATTTTTCTTACTGTTAGTGGGTCTCCAAATGGAGATTTATCAACCGGCTCGCATCTTTATAACATTGAATAACTTTTTTGTATATCAAATTTCACTTTTTTTCTTTCTTTGATTGATTCCTTACCTCCAATTGTATGTTGTTAGCCATCCAAGTTTTGCAGCGTAATAAAACAATACAGCATTAGAACATAATTGCCATACATTAAAGGTAAAAAGAATATTTTTAATATCGAAAGCTTTCCTATTTTTCATATATTTTGGTAGAACGATCTAAAATAATTGAATCACATTGTAAATAAATTTAATTGGAAATTAAATAAGAAAACTTCTCACTTTCACTATGAACAAATATCCCAATGAGATTCCAAGAATTGGAAAAGGAGATTGCATTAAAAAATATTTTGATATTCTTGGATCTGATTTATGCTCCAAAAAATCTTCCCATTTATTGAATAAATTTTTCACAGTTTCCATTGTTTGTTTATTTATTTGCGACTTCTTCGTTCAAAAGCTTAAAGGTAACTGATCAGTTAGAAATATATGATGTGATTGAAAAATCATCGAAAATATAATTGTAAAAATACAAGCGAAGTGGTTGACCATTCATTGTACCACCGAAATATTTTGCTTCTTTTCTAAACCTGCTTACACACCATGAATATCAAAATAAAGTTTTATACATATTCAAAATATATTTATGGAAAACCTTCAGATATTCCGCCTGAAAATTTAAGTTTCTTCGGTAGGAACCATTTGCGCAATTCATCATTATGCTCTCACAGTTTCTATTACGAAAATCTCTTTGAGTTTCATTCAATCTTAAATATATCTTTACATCGTTGGGAAACTGCGTCCAAAACTTTTCAAGGCCATACAAGTATGCTGTGTCTGTAATAACAATTTCGATAGTTTTATTGACTCTCCGTTTACAAAGTTAAGACTGAGGATTAGGGTGTAATCATGTAAACGTTTTATAGAGAGTTGAAGGATCTTCAAGAATGTCTTGTCTTTTATGTATTTCGGAATCCAACAATTTGTTTTGATTTGTTGTATTGTCGACTTATCAAGTTATAATGTTGACGTTAAAGGCCATTTAACATTAAATGCTTAGAACTTTTGTGTTTGTGGAAGTTGGAGAAGATTCTTCAATATTATGTTTGTGATTAAATCCATGTTTTTTGTTTGAATTTTTAGCAACTATTAATCAAATTTAACAAGCAATGTAAGTATGGTTTTCCGGGTCGGGTTTTTTTTACATGCAAAACCCGAACAAAACCCGACCCGACCCGAAAAAATACATAGAAAAAAACCCGACCCGGAAAACCATAAATGTAAGGTGACTTCTTCAGAATTCTTGCATACTATTTTTATTTCTTCAACTGACTAGCTTCGAGTCTGGCTTTAACTTATCTTCAGAGTGTTTTACAAAAGCAATATGATATTAAGAACATCAGCAACATTAGCAAATGAATTAAAAATCTCAACATTGACTTACAGACAGGATTAAAATTAAATAAATAACTAAAAAGTTAACAATGTCATCGCTTTGAATGTTATTTGATACTAGTTTGGTTGTGCAGAGAATTCTTTTCTTATTCTGAGCTGTGATCGAAATTTCGTTTGATCCATAATTTCAAAGATTTCATTATACATGTGAGTAGAACAAAGATTCAATTTGATGTTCACAGCTATGATCGTAGTTCATGGTGATAAATACTTTACCTTCAATCATGCATTGGTAAAAGCTTAGTTTTCCCATTCATATTCTTATATGAAGCTTTCGTCTTTGTGAGAACAACGTTCAGAAATTCCGAGACACGATTCAATTGAGATCAAATTCTTGAGTCAGATATTGGTTAACTGATAAGAAATTAATTATTCTGTTAAAACAGAATTTAAATTTGAAAGTAGAAAGAAGATAAGTTTATTCTTTGGATGATCTTAAAATTCACAGCACTAGAATGTCAATAATGACTTCTGAAATAATAAATTTGCGCGTGTTAGTCCCCGAAACATTTTAAAATTTCACTGCCAACGAGATAATGCAATTTATCATTTTCAGTTCTATAGTTTTATTCATGAGAGTAAACGAAATGTTTCATACAATAACCAAGCTTTATGATCATACATTGTGAATACTTAAACATCTTGACACACGAAGAAGCTTTAGTTTTCCAATAAAAATGTATTAGTGTTAAAACTCATACACAATTACCAACCTGCTTTCAATAAAATCACTCAAAAGCTTCTAGCTTCTCTCATTTGTTGAGAAACTGATAAATTCATTTACTTTTATTCTCTCTATTTTCGTTAACAGTTCTGTTAGTCAACCTGTCGTCTCAGTTTTAAATAACTTTTGATCGTGATCGGTGGTTGCTGCTTAGAGAGAGAAGCAATTCATCAACGTGTCAATTGTGATTATGAAGTTTTAAATTAAAAAAGTTGAAAAGAAATCTGCTCTCAAATTGTCGTCATACGGGGCTGTAATTACAGAACAAATTATTTGATGGTTTTTCAAGAATAAATCACAACAAAATGCTTGATCAAAATGTCATAACCACGGCAAATGAGGTGATAAAGCGATAATTTCAAAACATTATTTATAAATGTTTGTAGTTAATTCACAACTGGCGCTTATACTCATTTTTTAATTTTGTGTTTGAGTTACAAATTGTTCAAAGTAGAAAATGAAATGTTTAATAATGTTGATGTTTACTAAAGCGAACTGAAAAGTTTAATTGTTCAACTCTTTGAACAGTTTGCTTAATTTTGCTTTTCGTCAAAATTAACACAAACATAAAAAAGTTGTTTTTATCTCTTTTGTTTTGATTTGACATCATTTAAGTTGAAAAGCAAATTTGAATGATAAAATGTCATTGACTTGAAATTTTCAAAAGTGGGTTAAGTTGGAATTCTTCATTGAGAGAACGTTCGTGTATTTGATAATAAAAATGCAAATTTTATTTAATTTTGATGGTCGCTTTTGTAAGATTGTATCACAAAGTATTTTAAAAAGTGTTATCAACAGTAGATAAACAAAAGAAAAAAGATAAAAAAATTAAAGTGAAAGTTCTACACAGGCACATCAATGGATTGTTTTCATCATAAATTTTATTTCACTTGTTGAGAAATAAGCTGAAGTTTGTCTTGTTCATTATTGCGAATCATTAAACTGTCAAAATGACAACATAAGCGCTTTTTAATGTCATCAAGAAATGACTTAAGTCATCATTGGCATTGTGCGTCTGTTAACCTTTAACTTAAATCTCTTTGACAATGCTTAAACTTAATTTTAGTCAATGTTTTGATCTTGAAGATACTCGAAGAGATAATGGAACATTTCTCATATTTCCGACTTATTTGTTAAAAGAAAACATTGATAGGATCACGGTTATCAAATTTCTTTTCAAGAAATACAAAAACTGGTTTTAATAACTTGAAATGATAAATTATTAGTTGCAAGCGCCAGAACATTTCTCACTCAATTCATATATGAATGAAATCGTGCAAGAAAATTTAATTTATTCAATTATTCAAGGCTCCGAAGTATCCCAAATCGATTGCCTTCATCATCAGCAATGAGTTTTGCGAAAGATTCAACTACTATGGAATGCGAAGTAGGTTGATCAACTATCGACTCTTACAAATTGCGTAATAAAATTGTTTTCGTTTTGTTTTCGCAGCAATTCTCGTCTTATACATGACAATTAAGTTGGGATATTCTGATGATACCGCTACAGTTTTATTTCATGTTTTTACGAGTTTGGTTTACTTTTTTCCAATCTTGGGTGCGATCATTGCTGACAGCTTTTTGGGGAAGTTTAGGTGAGTTTATTGTTGAAAGCAATCAACATTTTTAAAAACTTCTCTTGACATTTACAGAACAATTCTTTACTTATCATGTGTGTATGCAATTGGAAGTGCTTCAATAGCTGTTGGTGCAATACCAGTTTTACATTTACCAGCTCAAAGTTTCACAATTATCGGGCTTCTGTTAATTGGAATCGGATCTGGTGGAATTAAACCATGTGTTGCAGCTTTTGGAGGCGATCAGTTTAAATTACCGGAACAAGCAAAACAACTCGCAACATTTTTCTCTTTCTTTTACTTTGCAATCAACGCTGGTTCACTTATTAGCACTTATTTAATGCCAATATTGAGAGAAGATGTTCATTGTTTTGGAGATTTGGATTGTTTTTCTCTTGCATTTGGAATTCCCGGTGTGTTGATGATTGCTTCGATAATTGTTTTTGTTGCCGGTAAAGCTTTGTACATAGTAAAACAACCTGCTGGCAACGTCATTGTCAAGGTCACCAAATGTATATTTGTAAGACTTCTTTTCATTTATTTCTCTTCTCTTTTTTTAAAACTAACTAAATTTTTTATTCTTTCAAGAATGCAATCTCCGAAAAATCAAAGCAGAGTCAAAAGCAATTATCACATTGGTTGGATTATGCGGAACCAGCTTATGGAAAAGAAATGGTCAACGATGTGAAAAGTGTTTTAAAGATTCTTTTACTTTTTGTTCCATTGCCATTGTTTTGGGCGTTGTTTGATCAACAAGGATCAAGATGGACATTTCAAGCGACTCGAATGAATGGAGATATTGGATTTACAGAAATCAAACCAGATCAAATGCAAGTCATCAACCCACTTCTTATCTTAGTTTTCATTCCAATTTTTGATTGCGCGATTTATCCTTTTCTGGCTAAAATTGGGCTTCGTCGACCACTACAGAAACTTGCAGCAGGTGGAATTTTAGCTGGTGTAGCGTTTCTTGTTTCAGGGCTAGTTGAACTGCAACTTGAGAAGACTTATCCAGTTTTTCCTCAACCAAATGAATCACAAGTGAGAATCTTTAATGGTGGTCAATGCAATTACAAGACAATGTCAAACTTATTAGTTAAGGATAATCGAAATTCACAACTCAATGCATTTGATCTTCTCGAATTCTCTTTAAACAACGTTGATAACACTACAAAAATGATCAAATTTGAAACAGAATCGGGAAATTGTTCAAATGTTGAACTGAACATGAATCTTCAGCCTGGCAAATCGAGCAGTTTCTTTGTAAAAAGTTCACCGAAAGCTTTGAGTTTCGAAGAGAAAATTGACAAGACAAAGAGTGGATATCCAACGATAAGAGTTTTAAGTGATTTAGAAAGCGTGAACTTTATTAAATTTGTAAATAACAAAGGCGAAGAATCAAAGAAAATTGTCACACATTCCATTAATCAATTTGAGATTCTTCCTTCTTCTTATTCAGTTTATGCTGACAACATAAAACTTGGAGATGTTGAGTTGCTTCTTGGTGGAGTTTACACAATTGTTATCAGTAAATCATCTAGTGGAGGTATTGAGATGAAGACTCACATAATAACATCACCAAACAGCATTCACATGTTATGGTTGATTCCCCAGTTTGTGATTATGACAGCTGGCGAAGTAATGTTCAGTGTCACTGGTCTTGAATTTGCATATTCTCAAGCACCGACAACGATGAAGTCACTTTTGCAAGCATGTTGGCTTCTCACTGTTGCTTTCGGGGATGTTATTGTCGTTATTATAGCTGAAGCAAAAATTTTCCAGTCACAAGCTAACGAATTTTTCCTTTTCGCCATTATGATGTTTATTGATATGGCCATATTCGGACTTCTTGCTATGAAATATAAATATGTGAAAGTAAATGATAAGAAAGATGATAGTGATATGGAAAATGCAATTCCCATTGAAAAGACGAGAAAGACGTTCACTAATGACGCTTTTCAAGATGATTGATTTGGCATTATTTTAGTTTATTGATTTGTAGAGTATTTAATTATTAATTCAAATTATTGTGTTTCGTCTTTTTAACATGTAAGGAATGACAAATGTTGAATAAAAAAATATATGTTAGATTCATGCTAATGATAAAAAAAACTAAATAATAAATGGAATATTTTCAGAGTTATTTTGAGACAGTTAACTAAAGGAAGTCATGTATAAGTTTATTCCATTTATTTTGATTGTAGCTATGATTTCACATAAAGCAAATAAGTTTTCCATAGACGATTTAGAAGATTTGAATGGATTGGAATCAGAGTACATGGAGACAAAAAGTTATGATCTGAATAGCGATTTAGAAGTTGTGCCATTAACAAATCTTAACTTTGATGCGATAGAAAGAGCTTTGGAGGGCAAATCATTCATCATCATAAAGAGTATTGATGAAGATATCTAAGTAGAATGTGTAATTTAAAATGAAATAGAAATGCTTAATGTATGGCATTGACATTAATAAAACAAAAAAAAGAAGTTTAAACTGGCAGTAACCAATTAAATTAAAAACAAATTATTGTATTTAAATGCTAAGTTATAAATTAATAAAAGTCACAACCTAACTTATGTCAGCGCTATCTATGTATCAATTTTGTAACATTCCTTCTCTTGATTTTCTTCTTAACTCTCACTGAAATTATTTTGCTTTGTGATTCTCCACAAACCCTCACATTAAGTTAGTTTCTTCAGTTCTCTCGTTGCGTGTGGATCGTTCTCATAAGATATTTGAAAATATCTAATTTTTATAGTGATCAGATGTTTATTTGGCATATTATCTGCACGTGTTTGGTTATTGTGAAAAAATTATTTTATTGATTTAACATTAATTAGAGTGGAAGATAAGAAAAAGAAATATTATTGAATAAAGATAAAAGAGAAATTGCTTGTTGTGACGTTTGTAAGTTGATCGTCATACACAGAAAGAAATACAACATAAACACACATTTACAAGGTGGAATTTCTTGTGTTTTCGGTTTTAAAACGCGTTGAATGTTGATGGAATTTTGAAAACAAAAGAGAATGAAAAAATAATTAAAAGTAAAAGAAAAGAGCTTTGAAAGGAAGAATAAATCCAATCATAAGTGAATTATAAGAAGTGAAAAGAGATTCAAAGAAGGATTACAATATTCTTAGATACATTCATCAGTTTAGCACCAACCCACTGGATCATTAATAACAGCAGCTTCCCGTTCATTTATCATCAATATTTTTTTTGAGTTGTTCAAGGTAGAAAGAAGTTAAAAAATTAATTATTTTTTTCTTTCCTAACTTCACAAAAGCAAAGTTTCGTGAAATTGATCTGTCGATTTGAAGACACATGATCACGATATAATGACCATTAAATTGAGCGCGAAAAGTAACGTCAAACATGGAGTTTTATGTAGACATGTCGATATTATGATTACGATGATTGCGAGCAATGAATCGTTGTGTGTCTCGTTTCCAAGGCAAAGCACTGCCTTGATTGCGCTTTTATTGATCAAACATGAAACTTCCTTCATTTTTTTCGGTCGGAAATCATTGGATTCCAATAAGTTTATTATTTATGTTTGTGTTGCTATGAAAAAGATTGCTGATGATGTCATTTTAAAGCAAACATGATCGTTATGCCAGTGAAATCGTTAATTCGTTTATTATTTCAAGCGTTATCGTTATTCGCGGAACCATCCATGTGCAATTGTAAACAGTAATTCAGTGTGAGTTTTTTAACAACCGTAAAGTATTTCAATTTTCACTGGCAAACCGTCGTTGCTATATCAAATAACGAGTTCCTTCGAAGCAAAATACTGTTAAAATGTTGTGATTTGTTGTTTCTTTTGTTATTCTATTAATTCTTTGCGTAAATTAATAACGGAATGTGTTCAATTGAAACACAAAAGAAGCTTCCAAATGACAATAAATTAAGTTAAGAGCGAGGTGAGTGTTGGAAATTCCATTTTTCGACGAGAACAAAAATCTTAATGATAATGATTACAAAGTGAAAATTATCTGACATCATCTCATGTTACTGAGCTCGAAAATTGAAATATAATGACGGGCTAGTTTCACAATATTTATTTCTTCAGAAATATAAAATATCTGACAATGCTCAATGCTTAAAAGCGAGTAAAAGTTTTTTGAAGCATTTCATGCTGACGGGTAAATAATTAACAAACAATTTCTTTTGCTTTCAATTCCAAGATCGATTTCGTATGATTCAGATTTAAAACAATGTAAAATCGCTTTTCTAACGCAATTATGCTTCAAAGTTTTCAAATATTTAAAAAAGTCTGTGAATATTTTCACGCCTCCAAAACATTTAAAATCTCTCACTTGAAATACGAAAGAATCGTCGAAAGCTTTGAGGCATTTTTATTAAATCTGTGTGCGGAAAATATCTACTCACGATTATCTTCACAACACTTGTTAACGAGCTCATTAGCGATGTTTTCGCAACAAATCTATTTGATTTTCTTGCAATATCTGAAATTAAAGAAGAACTTTTACAAAACAAATATTTTAAACTTTGTTATGATCGTCACAAATTGATAATTTCCCGATCATGATTTATCAGCTCGTCCAAGTTCTCATGCAGCGCATAAAATTTCAATTCACATCGTAAACGTTTAACCACAACTCATGAACAGATCTTTAGCGTGGAATGCTGCTGGCTTGTCATTAAAACTATTAAGACGAATACTTTGCTAAAATTACTGGAAGTATGAAAAAAGTCTCACGTGAAGTAAACTGAAGGAAAGGAATTCTAAGTGTCTCGAACAATTGCGGTGTTGTGTGGAAATGATTAGATATAAAATATTGAAGATTAAAACAACTTCTGTGGCATAGATCTGATGTTAACACGAATGTGTGTCTTACTGTTTTCATCGACTTCAAGATCTTTTAAAATCGAATTCAGAAATGTCAATTCAATGTTTCTAATTGAAGCCTGATCAGGCGTTTACCTTAATAAAAAAAAGACTTAAACATTGATATTTAAAGTAAATGTCAAAACCGAAGAAGATTCCATTGTGACCTAAAAAATTTTCCATTTAACTTAGAATTGTTAATAAGGGAGGAGTTTTTGTTACCTTGTGTAAATTGACTAATAATAAAAATTTCATTTGGATGCTTTTACGTTAAGTAAAGTTAGGTAATAAATGAAGTGATCATAAAAGTACTTTCATGATTGTGCATTCCAGCAATGCGATTCTTATTAGGATCTTTAAAGTTCCATTAAAGCTTGAGGTTGGTGTTGAAAGAAATTAAAATAAACAACAAAAAATGACTTTAAGAAGGCATCAATATAGAGTTTAAAATTCCAAATTATTTTGTACTTTAAATCTCAACATCACATCGTACAATTTTCATTCCGAGAGATCCAAATATATTCTGACAAATAAAAGTTTTAATTAAAGTGTGAATGAATGAAAGGCACGATTCGATTGATATAAACGTGAGAATGCTTAGCAAATGAACAGTAGTAGTTCTACTGCTTGTGAAGGTGTGCTTAAGTCATGATTTTATGTCTAATCAAACATGAAATTGACTCATGATTATTAGAATGAAAAATTGGAAATCATTTAAGTCTCATGGCAATGAAATTTTTATATCAATTATGACTTCAAATTTATAAATGATTTTAAAACTTTCGTTTGATTTTTTCTTGTTTTTCTTGATTTCATATTCTTATGAGACTAATTAATGAGCACTTCAGTATTAAGATCAAGAAATCGAAGCGAGAAATTTATTTTGAATTCATAATTAGGAATGAGGCAGAAGAAGAAATTGGAAAATTTTAAACTTTTTAATTAATCGTGTACGTATGTAAGTTTTCATCGAGAATCGGTTAGGAAAGAATAAAAAAATCCTAAGCCGATATTTAATGAATTATTTATGCAAAAATATTTTATATTATGAACAGAAGTTTGAAACATCGTTTAGATCGTAAGATTAAGATTGAATTAAGTTATTTATTGAAATTTTTGTCATTGCTTGTTTCACCTGACTTCAAAATCCCACCACATTTTATTTAAAGAATTTTACAACGAACAACACTTTAAATTATGTAAACAAAACTAAAAATAAATTTTATATTGAATTTCAAAGCCTTTTTAAGGCACCTAAAGTCATCAAAAGTTTGTCGTAAAGTTTAAAATAAACTTAAATATTTAATTCTTTGAGAGCTTTCAACAGTTGAGTAATAAGTTGTTCATAAACAGATTATAATTTTATTAACTTCGCTATGACAGTAGCCGCCTTTTTACCTGAAGATCATCAAAAAGATTTAAAGACGATGAAAGTTCTTTGATTCATCATCATACAGCGAATTAAAATTTGGTTTAAGGCGCAGCTTATTTGGGATGGATAGATGGATAAATATAAAAGATTTTTATTGATTCGAAACTCTATGTGTGATGCCGCTTTGTGACTTTGATATTAATCACACGACACTTCGCATGGAGAGAAAGCATAGCAATGTTCACATTTTGTCGAATGCTCCAACATTAAATCATAATGAATAAAATTTTCGTGCGTACGCAGTGACGTTTGAATTTTTTATTTCATTTTGTTTTATGGAATATTTTGGCGTACGCCCAATTTTTAAAAGTTTCATAAAAAATAACTTTGAAACGTGTGAAATTGCTTTGAGTTTTAAAAACGCAATTATGTCTGAATTTTGATCTAATTTTTTATGAAAACGCTTTTGCATAGAAAAATGACAAATGGGTCTTGAGGTGCGGGCACTTACACTGTAACAATTGTGAACAAAAAAAAGATCAATTTATGATCACTTCAATCTATATCACCATAACAAAGAAATTGTTATATACCTTGAAGTAATTTAACAACACGCTGTTGCCATATTTACATGTGGAAGTTTACTTCTGGAGGCTTACACAGCATTGAACTTTAATAAATTAACTTTGCTTTTTAGTTTTCCAATTTCCTTACGAAACAAAGATTTTTATAACTTAATGAGTCACAAAACTGTCAGCTGAAATCAAAAAGTTTATGTAGGAAATATTTATGGATCATTTCGTAGATAATTGAAAGAGAAAATATTTATTTAGTACCAATTTGGTGGATATTTAAATTTTTATTTGGGTGTAAAATCGTCGAAATTAATCGATGCGCAATCTTCATCATCAACACAATAATCTTCAACAAACAAATTCTTTTGACTGATAGAAATGATTGAAAGTTTCTTTTCTCTTCTTCAAGCTTTGATGTCACGAGAAGTAATTTTCATTCAGTTTTAGGTCAAGACGAGTAAAATGAACGAAGAAATAATTGCTAAGTGGCTTGAATTTCGAGAGAGAAAAAAAATAAGCAAAGATGATGGACATTTTGGCAAATTGCCAACGTTTTTGAACTTGAAAGAAAATTTCATAACAACAAAACTTTGGCGAAAGTTTGACTAAAGCAAATTTGAATTGCTTTTAAACTCAACTCAAATATCAATTCTTAATGTTAATAATTTCTTTTTGCACGAAGGCGTTTCGCATTGGGATGGGCCGTAGTGTGATGGAATTACAATTTTTTTTGCTCTAAAAATCTCATGTCAAAGTTGTGATTCTTTGAGATATTTCAAAAACATCAGAACAAACTTCCGTCATGACTTGATAGATTTCTAAAGTGTTTAAATTTTAAACCCATGATCATATATCAGTAAGAAAATATTTTCATTGGTCTCTTAGCATCAAAAGATTGTCAGAACTCAGAAGCAGTCATTTCCGTGAAAATAAATCAATTACAAGACATCATTACAATAAGCTGCGGTGAAAGCATATGATGAGATTGCTGAAAATCACCAGACAACAACAAAAATCAAAATAAAAGTCTCACAAAATGAAGAAGATGTCTTCCGAAAACAAGAATTCGTAACTGTTCATGGTAATTTTTCTTTATGCCACCAATTCTGAACAGCAACAACATCAACACTCACTCACACACACACATTTTTGAACGTATCTCGTGATGGAATTTATTTCTTTCTCTTTGCCAACAAATTTTTTGCTTCGTTCGATCATTGATTGAATAAATCGGAGGTGTTTAAATGGCTTGATCAATGGTCAGTCACTCCATGTTTTACGACTCTTCTTATTGAAGATGTTCCATGGAATTCAATTCATATTTTCTAGAAATGAAGATCTTTTAACCCACATTATTTTCTGATTCTTAGATGACGTCGTCGTGGTCGGAAGATCAATAAACAATCAACGGGGATCAACGACGTGATAATTAGAAACAACAAAATGACTGTGGGCACAAAGTTTCAATCTCCTTTGATGCCATCAAATATATCACCAATGACGAGAAATTTTCCAATGAACATTTTTTCATCAACGCAACAACATAATCAGCTAACAGCAGACACTAAAGGACTTTTAAACGGTCCCGGACAAAACAACTGCTTTCTCAATTGTGCCGTACAGGTGAGTTATAAAAAAAAAGATGTTAAAGTCAGTAAATTTGATGTTTATTGTGCAATTCATGTTAATCTTCGAGTGAGTGATCTCATGAATTTTCGCTTCAAACTGTGAAATCTTTTCAAAATCTCTCAATTAATAAGCAGAAATTTTACCTTGATTTCACTTATGTCGACGTGTTGAAATGTTCGTCACGTTAAAAGCTCATTACAAACAACAAATCAATTAATCGTGAAAGTTACATCTGGTTAATTATTGCTTTTCGAATACAATTGATTATTTTTATAGTTTTTAAGATTTGTGACTCCATTGAATTGTTCTGTAAACAACATAAACACAGACATTAATTCAATAAAGCATTCTATTCTGAGTAATAAGTCTCGACTGTCGACATAACAATTGTGTTGTTAGATGTAATTCAACACTTCAAGAGTTCGCCACTCGAATAATTTGGTCGCTCGAATGTCGTGACTATGATTTGTTCAAGTAGCTTCTGACGATAATGACAAACATATTTTTAAACAAAATGAAAAAAGAAGATTCAAATGAAAGTGAAGTGGAACATTGAAGAAGCATTAATGACGGTGGGAAGTTTAAAATATTTTTTTGAATCATTGATGTTCTTTATTTGCATCTTCCGCCGTAGCAAAAGGTCAAACATTGTTTTATGGGCTTAATGTCCATTGCAATTAAAAGTAAATTAGAGCCAAATCATAATTTTCTTTTGTGGAAAGAAGTGAGTCAAAGAAGATTTTGAACATTTTATAACGAAACAATCGTTTCTAACATTGAATTGACGAGAAAGAAATAAGTTATTAAAGTGGGCGTGAAGTTGTTTCATGCTCTTATGGATGGAAATCTTTTCTTTTTTTGATCTATAAGATCATATGAGGATGAGTCACGACTTTCACTGTTTAGTTGCGTCACATTTTCTATACTCACAGCATATTTAATAATAGAATTTCAAATTAAAAGTAAATGGAAGTTAAATCTTTTCTTATCTCATATTTTTTCCGCTTCAGTTCTTTCCATTCTTGACTTTTGAAATTGCAAGTCAGTTCATTACATTTGTACGTAAGAAGAACAATTAAAAATTTGCAATTCTTAAGCAGTTTAAAAAAAGAATTCACATGAGTTGAATGTTGATTAAAAATACTTAATACCATGGTTTGGTTTTCATTGCTCTGTTTTTTTAAATCATTCGTCATGGGAAAATGATTCACGTAGATTTCTGTTGCAGAGCTTCATTCAAGTCTTGGTAACTTTGAACTTGGTTTCGTTCTCTTCTCTCGATTCAGAAGTCATTTCATACTTAAATTTCTAATAAATTTTTTCTTACCATTTTTAGAAAACGATTTTTATAGGCTTTGAAGTCAATTGAAGCTTTTGTGAATAATCATTCACACCTTGTTTCCATCAATAATAATAATCAGTCAGATTATTCAATTTGCCATTTGTTAAGCTTTATTTCAATGATGCTTGAAATGGATTACCATTCTTCTTCTTCAACAAAAGAAAGCGAAATCTTTTCAGCAATGAGCTTAGAGAATCTGAAAACCAGTTTTTGATATTTTATTTACTTCTTTAAATTCATAAAAGATTTCATTTCAATACTCATCGTATTCTTAACAAGCACGCTCCACTCCCAAACAAAACAAAAAAAAGAGAGATATTGAATATAAAAAGATTCTTACAAGTCAAAAGTCAAAACATATTACAATCTTGAGATCCTTTAACTTATAATTGAACTGACGTGATGCAAAAAAAATCTTTGTACGTCTTACAAGTACGCTGAAAGTCATCAAACATCACCTGCTTACATAAAAAACCTTTTTTTGCCTTCTTGGGTATTAAAATTCAAGACTTCTTCTTGATAATAAGAATATAAAAAACTTATTCGCGTCTTAAATCTTCTTCTTACGTCTGTTCTTTTTATAACTTCTTTCGCCAACATGTGTCCAGTGTCGAAAAAGATAATTTTATCCAAGACGTTTAAATGCAGCAAAAAAAATATTATAAACTGCCTGCGGATTGCGTTTTAAAAATAATCTCAAATTATATAAGCATTTTATATTTTTTGTGACTTGCTCTTGCTTAGTTGGCAAAGTTGAAAACCCAAAATTTAAGACCGCATTTGGTTAGATTGGGTGAACAAGAAAAAAATAAATAAAGAAATGAAAAAGAGAACCTTAGGCAGAAACAACAGGTGCAAAGTCAGCATGCTGCTTAAAATGTGTTGGATTATGATTTAGAAGAAAAAGATTCACATAAGATAGCAGTTGGAAATTAAAGTGAATCTTTCATCATGATGTTGATGAATTTCGAATGCTTCTGAATGCTTTTAAAATGTCTTGTAGACATTCGATGATGTCATTTATTTATTTGAATGATTTCATTTTAAATTACTTTTTTCTTAATCTTTTATATTTTATAACGTGTTGGTTGTTGACTTCGGTCATTTTCTTTATAAACTGAATTCGATATCTGAGGAATGTCATTAAATTAGATCAGAAACTACTGGTCTTTTCTTCACCTTTAAGTTCTATTCAACTTAATTCTGTTGCGTTGGTTGATTTCGATTTGTAAGAAAAATTTGAACAAAGGAAAAGAAAAATTGAGAAGTCACATTCCATCGCTGTTTATGGATCATCGGAGTGATCGCTAAGTAATAAGCATCAAACTTTTCTGTCGTAATTTGGAAGTTTCAACGTCACAATCTTACATTTACCGGGTGATCAATTTATGGATATTTATTTTTGGTGAGTTGATTTATGTCGATTCATCTTAATGGGTGTGGATGATGCTGCAGCACAAAAGATTCGTCTTTGAAGACTGAAATTAATTGATATATGATGGCATTGTATGATAATGAACAGATTTACCAATAACTTTTCAATACGATCGTCCAACATGGTCATTTATTTATTATTCTCGCTGTGTTTACTTCATGCAAAAGCCTCAAGTTTATTGTTCAATTAAATAAGAAACATTAAAGTTGAGAAAAATTAAAGAAATAAATTTTAATGAAATGGAAATTTAATAATCAAAATGTCTTACAATTCGGGAGAGTTTTTGTAAGAAATGTTTTATTGCCTTCCGTTTTCGCTTCACTCTTCCCAATGAATTAAACTCAACTTCTTAATCGCATAAAATATTTTTCACGCTTCAATTGCCTGAGACCCTTGAGGTTGAACTTTCCTTTGTGTTTGTTCAAATGTGTCAGGAATGAAAAGATCTCAAGATAGTGATATAAATACATATACGAAGTCAACAATTTGATGATAGGGTTTTGTAAGTTTTCAAGGTGCAATCTGTTAGTTTTAAGGCTTGCCGCATTAGATGCATCTAGAATACTTCCCACATTACTTGACATCGCTTCTCTTTCTTCTTTTCAAATTATCTAATCTCGTTCCGATGTGAGTCTGCTTGGAAAAATACTTCAATAAGATTCCAAGTGGAAAGCAAAAAGCAATTGAAATTTTATTCATTCGCTACTTTCAGCTGTTTCAATGTGAAAGTTATCGAATTTTCAAGAACATCTTCCGGCATTAAATTTAATTTAAATAATCTGTGAAAATTACTGCGTTAATGACAAAAGTTTTTTTTTATCAAGATTTCATGTGTTTTAGTTTTCATTGAGGTTTTAAATTAATTCCTGTGTAGTCTCACAAGTTTCTCGTGACTTTAACGCATTTTAAGTTTGAAGTGAACCTATCAAATACTAAACAAAAAGACAGGTTGGGTGAATCGAAAGCATATGGCTGGAGAAGCGTGTAATGTTTTCTAACAACTTGTAATAAGCCATCGTCGATTTACACGAAAAGCTCATGAAAGAAACACAAAAATTATCATTGATTATGCTTCAACGCACATGTGCACATACTCGAAATTGTATGTTTATTCGATCCATAATGTTCAATTTTGTTGAGAATTTAAAGAATAATAGAACATATGAATGGAGAGTGAAATGAAGCAGTAACAGTTGACTGAGTTTTATTTATTCACATTCACCCAACAACATGTTGTTTCACTTGTTTTAATGATCGATCAAAAATTGATTATTCCGGTAGGTAAAGAGGTAAGCAAGCATACATACTTGTTCAACTTGTTTAGTTTCATGAAAAAGAAGAAGCACATCGAATGACTGCTTTTTGAGAGGAAAAATAAAATAAAAATCTCAACAAACAAACTTTTGATTTGCAATTTAATCTCTCAATTTAATGAATTGTTTATTTCATTATAAGAATACGTTATTATCTTTCAAATGACTTCAGAGTGTGTGTTTATATAGCTAAAGCATCATAAATTAATTGTTTTCGGATATTCATAAAAGTGGCAAACACTGCTGAGAGAAATCGAATGCAAAGCAAACAACAAAAAGACTTTCCGGTGTGAAAAGCTCAAAACCTTAATGAAACATTGTTAGGTCACGCTATAAAGATAGAAAGACTGAAGTTAAGAGACATTTAAAACATCGAACATCTAATCATGTCATCTGCTTAATAAAAATCTTGAGTTTGTGGGGAATTGAAAGTGAGTGAGGAAATTCTTAATTATGGTAATAAACAGCAGTCAAAGTCTAATCATACACTTCTACTTATGCACGCCATTACGCAAAATATGTTATGTCATTAATCCACGATTGTCCAGTAATGGAAAATCAATATCATCTCTATAATTATTGTTAAAATATTTCTATTTCAGCGGATGCGGAATGTTTTCTTCTTTCATTTTTCACAATTTAATCAAATTACGATGGATGATGAAACGAGAAAGTCAACACTTAAAATTAAAACGCGTCTGAACCTTTCGACCTTGAATCAAGATTAATGAAGAGATCATTAATATGAAACTAACTTATATGTTCACATTAGCAACTTAACACATTACTAATGTAAGCCAAGCGTTTGTCTTCTAATGATACGAATTTAATTTAATTAACAGTTGCCTCATTTTGCTCAAGTTTCTTTTATTAAAATATTCGAAAACTTTTTCAGATCGACTTAAGAACAATTTATGTTCGCATAAAACCTAAAAAATTATTCGCCATTTGGACGGACTTAAGAACCACACCTAATAACCTTAAGACGATTTGTTGTAAATAAATGATCTAGAAAAATGGAAAAATGATATCCATTCAAGAACCAAATTATAATGATGATTCACTGAACATTTAAATCAATTATTTTTCCCTCGCATACGTTGATGAATGCGAGTCTTTCTAAATCATTCTGTTTGTCTGATTTCTTTTCAATGTTGATTCCTTCCGGGATCAATTACCTTGAATTATTCTTTTTATTCAGCATTATTTAGTGAGTGAATTGGTAGCAAGCGCGTGCGTGTGTAGATTTTTTGGTACGCAAGTAGCAACAGGTTGTACTGGTTTGAAGTCAGCCATGTTCTTGTCATGCTCCATAATTATGTGCATCAAAAATCATTTCAAGTAACGTTTTAAAGATTCGTAAAATGCTTTCATTTGATAACACTTGAGATGAAAATGAAGTTGAAGACAAGAAATAATCAGTGCTGCAAGCCCTGCAAGAATGAAGGTTGTAAATACAATTCCAATAATTTATTATTCGATCGAGCGCAAGCGACACGTTTTCTGCTTGCGAAATGGAAGCAATAAGGAAAGAAAAAAAAAGTTAAAAATCATTGAAAACATTTAATCTAATTTCTTCACCGTCTCTTGTTAGAGTCGATTTCATTCAACATTGTTTGTATGTGGCATGAAAGTCAATTAAATGTTTCACTAAGTTTTCCCTCTTTTTATCAACTGTAAGTATCTCAGATTGCTATTGAAGTTCTTGAAAAATGATGTTGCTTTGAAACTTAAACGGTAACTCCATTATTTTGATATTTACGAGTTCACAACGAGTTCTTAAAGTCGTTCACATTGACAAACAATTTCTCTTTTCCCAACTATTCGCAAATGTTCAAAATCGAATCTCATTCATTAATTATTTATTCAAAATGAAGGAAAATGTTTTAAAAGCTCCAAATAAGAAACGTTAATTAAGTTCATACATGTTTCATGTGATATAATTTTTCGGCTAAAGTCATTGCTTTCTTACATAATCACTCCATAAATATATTTAAAAGCTTTCAAACACATAATTAATGTTAGATATCGTTTCGAAAGATTTACTTTCGGAATATATTTGGATCAGTCATAATGTATTGAATTTTCCTTTGTCTTGAGATATCTTGGAATCTCGTTAAAAAGATGAAACTGACAAAAGAAAATTCTAAGCAATCAATCAAGCGCAAGAGACAAAAAGCAACAAAGTGTAAGAAATTCATCATGCTTCAAGGCCTAACAATGTGTTAAATGAGATCTTTGAAGATGCGTGGAATATTTCAAACTTAATTAGATTAAGTTTCTTCTTATGACGAATCTTAGCTACGAATCTGTGGTAGAATAATAAAAGGATTAAAAGGATTCTTTCTCGTTTTCTCTGCACTTAAATAAGATTCTCAATAATCATTTTTATAAATCTTCAAGACTTTTAGACGAGAATAAGTTATAGATTTAAACAATTTATTCTTTACTTTTTTCTTCTTAACCACACATAAAACATGTCCAGACTCTTTTAACGCACAAATAACTTCTTTCGAAGACAAACAATTGAACGTGCCCAAAAAAAAGAAGATTGTTTTTATCAAGCATAAAGTCTCTTTAGTTTTTGATTATTCTTGTGAACACAAAAATCGAGTTTTGTAAGGAAAAATAAAGGTGGAGAGTAAAAGAATAAGAAATAAAATCAAGAACCAGAATTCATGAAGAAAAAAATACGTTTAGCTCGTGTCTTCAATGTTGTAAAAAGACGCGGAGATATTGTTTTTAGTAAAAGAAGAACAACAACAAACAACAGAATAATGAAAAAAAGTTTAAGAAGCAACAAAGAGAAAACAAAAGACGCTATTTAAGATTTGAATCTTATTTGAAATCTTCACTCTCGCTTCCACGACGTAATTCGATGTTTGACCCACGTGAAAACAGCTCCAATTTATTCTAAAAGTATGAAATGTTCAGATGTTTATCAGCAGGAATGATGAAGCAACTATCTCGGGTGGCAACTACCTGATGTTTCTCTCTTCTTTGATTCCTTTAAGTCAACATGAGATCGTGTACTGAATAAAGAAAAGAAATCAAATATTTATACGAAGTACGATGTGCGTGCGATGATCGACATTTATTTAACATTACAAACAAACGAGAAATTTTTAAAACTTGTTCAACTGCAGTCCACTTTTTAATAATTGAATTCTTATTAAAATTTCATTCTCATTCTTATCAAACTGTGACGTTCTTTACATCAACCGAAATGATGCCAAAGATGATGATGAATCGTAAATTACGTGGAAGAAATTCCCCCGCCATAACCGTCCATCAATTAGTCCCACCGGTTTAATGGCTAATTGATCTAAACAAACAATTTGATGAAAAAGATTTTTTCTTCTTCTTCTTAATTTTGATCCATCAAAATGAGACAAGAAGAAAAAGATTCTTTGTAGGGACTTAAAGACGAATTTTGTAATATTTTTTATGCTCCATCAACTCAAACACATTTTGAAGATATTGAAAATAAATATTAAATTTTAATCGGCTTTAAAGTCGAAGGAGGAGATTTGACGAATTTTTGTTTTCTAAGCCTTTACTTCTTATATTTAACATCGTCATAAATTAGTTAAGAATCTTTTTTACGTTCCTTTCCTGACAGTTTTAAGATTTCTAACCAAAAAATTTCTGCGTCTTTGAGAAACAAATTTACTAATCTAAAACATAAACAAAATCATTTGGAAATAAATCTTTAGTGTGGTGTCTTGAATTGGCATGAGATAGACCTGGAAAGATGTTCATTTTTCGCTTTAAAGATTATAGAATTTTAGGGTCTTTTAAATTTGTTATTAATTTATGGTTTGTTTCTCTCAAGGCCTAATGATCCCAGTAGCTTTCAATCGCCAACAAAGTATCATAGACGATCTCATCATAAAATTCTTGAGAAATATTTCTACTTGGAAGTGTTAAATTTCAAGATTGTTAGGGAAGAATTCTAAATTGTTGTTTTTATTCGAGAAAAAAAGTGAAGACCTTAAAGGGAAACAAAGTTTTGTTAAATGTCAAGTGAAACAAAATTTCTTACACATTGATTTTCTCGAAATTCATTGATTTAAAATATATTCATGGAATAATCTTCGATAATTTTGAAAGCTAAGACATTTCGTTTATTTCCGTTTGTTGTGATGGTTTTTCATACGAATCACCACCGGTGGTTTAACATTTCCTTGAACATTAAAGAATCATGTTTTTCAATTTTATGTGAAATGATCTCCAACAGGCCATCAACCAGAAATTAATCTCAACAGCAATGTCGAAAATTTACATAACAAACGAATTCAAAACTTTTGATTAGAAAAGTCCATAAAAGATGAAAATGTATTGAATTAATTTTTCCTCTTTCTTTCAATTCATTTCCGAAGATAAATTGAGCTTCACGATTCCGTTCGATTTATAAATTAAGTTAATCACGCATCGATGATTATTTATTTTTCACGAACTGCTTAAATTTTGACATGACGGCCACTGCTGCATCAAGTTTTAATTTTTTGATTTTTTTTTTCTCCACATCAAATGCATAAATTTACGGTTTTCATTTGATGAATTCTTAACCAATTTATTTATTTATTTTTTTTTGTAAATTCACAAATTATAATCTTATCTCAAGTTAAATAAACGAACGCATAATTTAACAACATCTGAAGATTGAATATCTGCAGATGGCGAAGCATGCTTAACTGAATAGCTTCAAAAAGCCTTAGCGAGATAAAAGATTTTTATTTATTATGACAACGTCTCAGAAGCTTATTTGCATTCCTTCATTATAATCTTTTCTTTATCAAAATGAACATAAACGACATGTTCTGCTTGAGAGATTAAATGTATGTTTCTTATTTCCAAAGGGATATGAACTCAGTTGTTGGATTAATTTTTTTATTTTGATGCATCAAAAAGCTTTTTCTTGTATTACATGGCGACCTCATAATTGACCATCTTACAATCTTCTTAAGCAGTCTTGATGTTACCATTCCCTCTCTCATTTTACCATAAGATTAACATAAAGCGAATGTTTGTATGAAATGAATAAATTATAACGGATTAATTAATAACATGATAGCATTTCTTGTGCCCTCTTATACGAATTGCATTTCTCCAATAATCCTAACAAAAAAAAAGCGAGCTATGCATGAAAAGAGACCCGAAGCACACCAAAGATTGATGATATTCCTTTAGTAAAATTTCTTTTTCTTTGACTTGTTTCGAATAAACTTCAGAATGGGAGGCGGAAAACATTGAATCCAAATATGGAGCAGTTTTGATCATATTACAAATGTGGACATGACCACAAGTAGGCATTAGATACGATTGGAATTGGAGCTGCTGTAATCAGATGCAAAGCGTCGAATAAAAGAAAGAAATGAAAACATTTTTTTATCGAGAAATGAGAATTCTGCGTGTGTTGATTTTATGATGATAATCCAAAGTGGAAATAATTATGAGTTCCAGTTCAGATTAACAACAAATAATTGTTCAATTTCCTTTCACAAAATACTCGACATTGTTTTTTAAAGAGAACTCAATGCAATGTCAGAACTAATTTTCACTATTCAACTTCCTTCCTGTCATCAGAAATGTTTTTGAATGTAAAGTCAAAGACATCCTGAGTTTGAAGCATAAAATGTTGTCTACAAGATGCTTATCTTGTCTTCGAAAAGACAACATTATGCAGATCAGTCATATTTTCTCTTTTTGTCATGCATATTTTTATTGTTGGTAGAAAAGCATAAGCAATTGCCTTGATGTATCGCTACACACTTTTCTTACTTTCGTTTATCATTCACCTTACTCGATGTTTTACTGCAGGGCAAAATGAACGACCTGAATAAATTACACGCTCATTGTCATAGAAGTTATCTAGTTAAAGAAGAGCCCTAAAGACTCACAAACCTGAAATTACTTCGGAAGGTTGAATTTGTTTCGTGCAGAAGATCGAATCCAATTGAGCACTGTTGAGTAATAAGAAATTTCCGACATTCCATTTTGATGACGATTCACAATAGTTAGTAAAGGTCGAGTTGCGTTGACAGAAAAGGAAATTTAAGGGCGCATTCAGGTAGAAGAAATTATAATATACGATACGGAATCTATAAACCTGACCTGAAGGATTTGTGTGCACAACTAAATGCTTTTCAAACGTGGGCAGACAAAGGATCTTATGAGATTTAAGAGCAAAAAAAGGTTGAAAACTAATCAGATTTCTATGTGGAATTTTATGATCGATTTGTTTATTGTTCTTTGTGAAAGAGAATGTTTATGATTTCCCCAAATGACGTTTTTTTTTCGTTATGGGAAAGAAATTCTTGGTTCGTTCTTCCACGCTCATCGTCTGGTGATATTTTCCCATGCACAAACTGACTCACATTTATTTAAATGAGCAAAAAAATTTCCACCAAATCATAAAAGTTGTCAACAGGAGGGAATTTGTCTAACATAACAAATAAAATTATAAAATTGTCACAGCAGCAGTTGAACATTTGAGGATTCACACGTCGAAAAGGAATGCAAATTGACAAGAGATTTCTCTTCCTCATCAACATATTTAATGGCCTCATTCGCCATCGTCTATTCAACATTTCTTTCTGCCCGATCTCACTTCATTATCATTCTTTATCACGCTGCTTTTATTCGATTTTTTAAAAGCTGAAAACCTGAAATTGCCTCACGAGCATAAATTTTAGTTAATAATAAAAAAAATATTCGTTGTGATAAAAGTGAGATTTTATTTTTTTGGCTGCTGTGGTTATTTATTTCCGACGCGTTCCTGGCTCAGATTTCATCTTTGGCGCGATCTCTACGAATCGAGCTTTTTGAAAAAGCTTTCAAAACGAGTCTATTGCCATAAGTTTCATCCATGTTCATTTTCGATTTTGTTTTATTTCTCAACTCTTTTTCTTACTAGCGCGCTTAATTCCAAGCGAGATTTTCAAGAGCTAGATGGAATGATTAAACCGGTTTTATTTCTTTCTTGTTTGTGTCTCTCTTGAGTTTCTTTCGAGGTTTTATTGCCGTCTTATACATAAATAATGCTGTTGTTGTATAGCTTAAAAAGAATGAAATCTACAAAGAGAGAAAGAAAAACGTGTATTTGAATTGCTTTGACTTTTTCGTAATATTTTTTCTTCAAACTTTTATTTTTTCATGATTCGCTTCTTACGAAAATAATAATAAAAAACAAAGGCTAACATAATTTTCAATGTTATCAATTGTTTCTTTTTTGTAGTAAATTGAAGTCAGAAGAAGAATATGAAGTTCTGAAATATGCGCGCGAAGTTAAATTGCGCGCTAAAAAGGATTGTTAAGCATTTAGAATGATTGTTAAGGTCAAAATCATTCTGAATGTTAAACATTTTCTTCCTTCGTGCTACTTTTCATATATTTTGTTATATTTTTTATTATTATAATGAAAAATAAGAATTTCAATGACCTCGAAATCGAGAGAAAAAGCTTAACGCTGTTGGATGCTGCTTTAAGTCGAAGTAGCATGAAATATTTAATGGACCATTGTTTGAAGTCAAGATATCAACGAGCAGAAAAGTAAGCAAATGCCAGATATATTCGCCTTTTGGCCAAATTCCTAACAACTTCAAGTCATTACCACGTATGCAACAACACACAGCTTCAAGTCACTTTTTCATTTTTTATTATTTCGACCAGTCATTCTCAATTGTCCATGCGAGTCTTATAAAGTGACCATGTAAGAAATATTTATGGAAAAATATATAAATTCGATGTAGAAAACTATCAAGCGAACGTAAAGCGAAACGTAATGCGAGCTACATAGTTCTCCAATACAAGCATGCTAGAAACAGCTAGTCGCGTAATGCTTCTCATATAAAAAAGAGACTCTTATAAGAAGGAAAAGAAACATGAAATCAAATATCTTGTTTCTCAAAAGACAACATTTTATTTTATATAAGTATACTTATATCTATATACATTCGATTGAGCTAAGGTTCAACATACCAGCGTCAGCAGAAATAAGAAACTTTTTTTTTCATCGTTTCAATTCTCTGCTTGTGATCGAGCGACGCTTTTAAATCTTCGGATTTCGTGACCCTTTTTATTTAGTCTCTTAATGCTCTGTCTTGAGACTCGAGAGAAGTTTGAAAAGCAAGAAAAACGACACGAAGTAGCGCTGAATATCACAAAATGGCTGGTTGTTCGAGTCGTTTCACCTTTATAGCAAACCTACCTGTCTCACTCTACCGAACGTTTGTTGTATGAAAGATTTTCAACTTTTTTCTTTTGACTTCGTATTTCTTCGGTTTTATGTGCAACCATCTCGTTTTTATGACCGAAAGAGCGTTAGTTTGAAAGTTAACACACGAAACGAAAGACGTATTTTTGTGTTTTGTGCAACAAAGAAAAAAAAAGTTCAAATGCCCATTGGTGAAGAGATAAAATCTCGATCGGTAGAGATTTTGTGAAAATTTGGCACATTGTGAATGAAAATCTGTCGAGAAAATATCGGAAAATTTAAATTTGATAGTTTTGAGAACGATCTGAAAATGTTTTAAGTCAGAAACATCAGCACATGTAACTTAAATACGCAATTATAAATCACATGTACCGTGCAGCAGCATAGCAAAGAATTGAGTTGAGAAGAGTGTAAAAGCTTTGAATTGAACGCGAGAAGAAAAAGAAATATTGAATATAAAATGAAACTGCTTGCCCAATCGACAAAAGTGAATGTAACTTGAAGTTATCTGCAGATTGAATATTAAATATTTAAATACTCTCATTGATGAACTTGAAAGAAAGTTCCCAAAAAACGTGAAGAAGTAACCAAGGGAGTGCATAAATTTACTTATGCTTAATGTAATCACCATTAACGCATGACATCACATCCGTTTGTCTTAGGGAAATAAATATAAAAGTGAATTTATAAACAAGCACACGAGAGGGAAGCAAGTGAACTTTAGAATAAAATTTGATATTCCAATGCGTTTCGTTGTTTGGAGACAAGTGTAATAAACCTAAAGAGTGCACCCGAAACTCAAGTGTGTGTTTGTTCATCAAAGAAACTTATGAGCAACCCTAGTGAATCATCTTCATTTCTTACCTTTCTCAACTCCGTTGTATTTGAATAGCCGTACGAGAACGCAGGTGTTGGGTAACATTGAAATACGAAATGAAGTTTTAAGGAAAAAAAAAGTAAACGAAAACGAAACATAAAAGAAAAAGAAGAAGAAATACAATTAAGGGGTGCATCCCATAAACGACGACGAGTGTATGGAACCAGAACCATCAAGTGAATTCGTGTGATCGTTATCAAAATACAAAAGTTTTTTAAGAAGTCATTTTTCATTTCTATGTGAAAATATTTTGGTCATAAATACTGTAAAATAATGTTAAACATTTGTTGGAGATTCCCATCGGATTCCACAGGATAATTTTGAAGAAATAAATCTCAACAATTATTTAAAGTAAAAAGGATTACGCCCGGAAGTTATCATAATCAAAGTTATTACAATGTATATGGATAAGAAAAAGAACTCAACGAAGGATAATAACATCGGTGCCTTCTTTCAGACATGCAAGGTAAAGGAAGTAACATAAGTTACTTAATTATCTGAAATTCTTTCAACAATGACAATTACAACGTCAGGATATTCTTGACCTATGATATGAGAATCTAATTGTTTGGTTCTCACCGATCTATTCACAGCCCCTTGATATTTATGCTCATATAGGAAGACAATTAACCGCTTCATTAAATTCCATTAAACTCTCATGGCTTCACATTTGCATAATTTACACTTAATAATATTTTGAAAAAACATTGTCATCGCCTTCTCGCAATTTTTGTTATTGTGCAATTATTTAACAAGAAACATTTTCCATTGAAAAGACACAAAAATTGGCTGCTATTTCCGTTTCTTATTAACAATCGAATCTATCTATGAGGCTTTTAAAAAGTTATTAGATCAATCTGAAAGGTATAAAGTGTGGCGAAAAATTGTTTGATCTTTCAACCAAACAACTTAGAAATTGCGTCATTATATTTATTTCATTTCTGCAACGAATGGCATTAATAGAAATTCACCCAGTACTCTCGTAAGCTTTATTTCCGCATCAAGCTTTCAATTTCGTGTCGATTTCAACTGCCAAAATTAACCGATCAGTAAATGATTTAATTATTCAGCTTGGAAAACAAAGACTTGTTGTCGAAAAAACTTTTTTTTTGAACACATTTCCGAGATCATTATGATGGTGAAAAATCATTATTTGTAGCGGTCATAATGGAGTTCAATAAAAAGTTATGTAAAGATTGGTTTTTTAAATAACTAACAAGAAAATAAAAAGTACAAAAAGTAACGATGATCTGCTCAATTTATTGATTAATTAATTACATCGTGAATTTCTTTCTTGTAATTGTGATTTAACGAGCTGTTTACCATTTCTCTATATTTTCTTCATCTTCTATTGTCTGTAATGATTACTTTTAACGCTTAATCCAACAGCTTTGCTTCATTTAATGAGTAGATAAAGAAGAGTGAAAAAGAAGAGTTCTTTGGACTTTGGCGAAAAACACAAGAAACTCATAAATCCATAAAATTAACTGGATCATTGTTCCCACCGTAGCTCATTCGAGCGAAAGCAGAATACTTCGTGGTTTTGTTTTTTTTTATCAGGGACTCGTCTCGACATGCTAATTCTTCTTCCGTTTCTCCCACAATTCAGTTGTCAACATTACGCAATCGTCATCCCTGCTTTTTATTCTGCTGCATTCTAATTAAAGCCAAAAACGTCTCGTTTCAAGTTGTCGAAACCAACAGTATCCATTAAATAATTTTTATCTTGTCTTCAACTTTTAATTTATTCTTTCAGTTTTTCTTTTTTTGGTTAAAGTCCATTGTTGCTTTTGATTAAAAAATCTTCTTGTGTTCATAGAAATGAAAGAGAATTCCCATAATTTTGAATTCTATACTTAGAAGATCTTTTTATATAAAAAGTTTGGTAATTTCTTTGTTGTTTTAAAAGAGAGGAAGAATGCCATAGTTAAGAGAAAGACGGATTAAGAAGTCTGATTCCGAGAAGAAATAATTAGATTTTCCGTTTTAGAAAGCATCAACAAAGCACGCCACAACAACAAGCAAATCGTTTAAAATCTCTGCACAACAGGAACATGAAGAATTCTTTCTTGTTTTTTCTTAAACGAAATTATTGTTCGTTCGTTTACGATGATTTGATTCTCAGTTCACCCTTTTTACGGAAGTCGAACATTAGAAGCTCTAACTGACCGGTTAATTTCAATGACTATTCATACACTTAGTGTAGGTAAAGGATAAAAAGTGAATTGATTTAATATTTCTTTCCCTTTCTTGAAACGAAACCTTAAAACAAACGGAAGAAGAATTTCCCAGTAAACTCAACAAGAAACCGCAAATTTGCGAGCACTAAAAACGTTTAACGATAAATTCCCTTACGGATGAGATTTCGTTTCGTGACTTTGTTGACATTATCGAAGTCGAGAAGTGAATGTTGATGACTTGGTTGTGTTGATTTAATAAATGTGAAACAAGATGCGACATAATTTGGTTCTTCTTATCAACAACAAATCTGACTCGTTTGGTCAGTTTGGTTGTCAAAATTGTGTCGCACCAGAAAAATAGCTACAAGAATTTTTATTATTAACTTAGAAATATTTCCATTTGAAAAGTATGTTAAAGCTTCCACAAAAAAATCTCAATTTGTCATGAAGTCATTTACAATAACGAGATGCGTACTTGAACAACATAAAACAAAAAATAAAATTAAACCTCAACAGAGAGATTATCACGTTTGCTTTCGTTCCCATTCTCGCGCGTAATTTTTGTGCAAAATCAACATTTCTTCTCTCTAAAAAAAGATTTAACGGTTAAACTAGACAGAAATTTTCTTTCCCCGTTCGTCGTTAAGAAAGACTTTGGGATGGGAAACATGTAAACATTAATTACGTTATGTTTTTCTTTTCGGAAATGAAATAGAAATTGTTTGTTAGCTTTTTTCACTCTTATGTTGTTGGAAGAACAAACAGAAAGAAGAATTATGGCTTTGAATTCAACAGTTTTAAGTCGCTTCATGAAAATTGAGAATGCATGATAAAAAAATAAGTAAAGAGAGATGATTCATTATCTTCCTTGGTGATGTCATGTGTTTTGGGAATGGAAAAAAATTGTTTGAGATTCAAAGATTCAAACAATGTATCATGTAACAGCATAAAAAGTAAGCTTGATCGAAGGTTTATTAAGGCGAGATATTTTTTTTCTTCTTCATCTCCTTCTCTTCCCAATACGTATTAAAATACACAAAATGGCGACTCAACTAAACGACTGAATAAGAAAGAAAGAAGCATAAAGAGAAAATAAGTCTTCAATCTTATGATGCACGTAAATATTTAAAACTTGCCTTTTAAATCGTTTTTCGAGAAGTTATGTTGGAGAAATGAGAATGTGAAACTGAAAAGAAATCTCGGAAAGTAATTTCAAGGGTCCACTATACATGATACCTTCGATATGAATCACGCATTTTCGGCTGTTTCATGCTGACATGATGATGAAGAAGAAAGCATTAATTTTTATGTGAGATTGTAAGCGATTGAAAAACTTTCGCGCGCCAAAAATAATAAACGAAAAGTATTTCATGTTTGAAGTTCCTGAGATTTCAAAATTTTTCTTTTTTTACTTATTAAAAATTGGTTTCGTATTGTTTGCGAAACACTTGAAATAATCTTCTGATCACGGAAGATTCTTACTCACGCGTGTAGATGAGATGATTGTTTTATGGATGATCTAATTAATGTAATGATTCAAACATATTTATAGGAGCTTAGATTCTTTTAATAAATGATTCTTTGAACCTTCTTTTATGCTCGCGGGGTTCAGCGATCTTTTGTCTTTCCTATTCATGATCAAAAACTCCACGGTGGACCCGGGTAATTTCCATCATCTGACAATCAAAAAGTACTTCGTCAAAAGACTCTAACTTAAGTGTGTGGTCGAGACTAGCAAGAACTGAGAAGATACTTTGTTAATTAAAAGTTAAAGTAGAGAAAGAGGCTGATTGGCGCTGAGCTTTGAAAAGAAAATTGCTTTTTCGTCTGAGTTTTTTTTTTCAATCAGCGAAGAACGATTAAAGAATAAAAAGACACGCAGCAGCACGCTAAAGTGGATTCATTGTGGATAGATAACTAGAAAAGCTTTATAGCAAATTAAACATTAATTTGATTTCCAATGAATATGAAGTTGAATATCTCAATAAAATTTTATTAATGATTCATCAATTTAAAGGCTTGTTCTCGCTTACTTACATTACTTACATGATCTAAACTTAATTAAGTTTACTTACATCTTCTGTCGTATATATTTTAAGTAAAGTAAAGCAAACGGTTATGTAAAAATCAATTTGATGATCTCTGATCAGACACAAGATACATACACAGAAAGTTGCGTGTTTGAGTAAACAATGCAAGCATGCTCTTCCTCCATGATAATTATCACACTTCTTTTAGTATAAGGTTTTCAGCAGATGCAAGTTGCATAGAAGATAACGACGATGGAGCATGCACATTAATGAGAAAGAAACAAAACAGTTCTTTATGCTAATCACAACAGAATTTCATTTTTCTGTTCTAAATGTGAAACCACCAAATGATGTCACACTTTACGGCTATAGTAGATCGTAGACAGTGACTTCATTTGCATTGAATTGCATTTTATTTATGCATAATTTACAAGCTCTTTTCTAATTATTCATGATTTTTTCCAATCTTTCATTTATAGGTCTTATGGCATTTGGATGCATTTAGACGATCTTTTCGGCAATTGCAGAACCATAATTGCAGTGGAGCGGAATGCATATTCTGCGCATTAAAGGTGAGTTCATGTTTTTTAAAGAGATTAAAATTCAACAACAAAAAAACGAGAATCAAGAAAACTAACAACAAAGCAAATTAAATAAAAAATCGTTGAACTCTCTTAGTTTGATGACTTTTTATGTTTTTGTTTGCGTAACTCTTAATTGCTCAATCTAGCAGATGGAGGCGCACGAATAAAACCAATATAAGTGATGAAAATTCGCTCAACTCATGTGGAACTGTAGTTGAAGTCCGAAAAATTGCTTCTTTTCTCATGAAACCAGCCACCTAACATTTCCTTCCAAAATGTGTTTATTACGTTTAATTTCATTGTATTTTTGTCGCAATTAGACGAGCTCATGCTCAATGCTTACGATATATAGACTGTGATCTTTTTCACGGGTTTATGAGTTTTTGTTTTGTATCTTGACGCGACGACGATTTTTCTTTCTTAACTTCCAAGGTGATCGAAACAATACAAATGTTTGGTGCTAACTGTTGAATGGTTTTATCGTGACTACATGAAGCATGAAGTGAACAATCTTGTGCATTTCTTTATTCGTTCCTTCTGTCCTATGCATTTTTTACCTTTGCTTGTATGGATTAGCAGAAAGTACATAACAGAAGGGACAGTAAAAAGGACAAAATAATAATAATAATGTTTCGCAATCGTTTTTTAAATGGATAAATAAAAATGAATGCTTGAGATAAAATTTTTGACATTAAATATGTATTCACTCATCACTTAAAATTCCATTAAACTTTAACTGAAACTTCATCGTTAGATTTACATAATGTTAAACATCATTTTCATAAAAAAATTGCTCATGGAAATAAATATTTTGGGACAGGTAAAAATTGAAAATCGGAAAGAGTTCTATGCTTGAATAACAGGCGAACCTTGAAACTTTGTCTTAAGAACGATTTAACTATCGTTTTAGAATTCTTGAACATTTGCATAAATTATTACAGTCACTTTAGTGAATTTTAATTTTATTTTTCACCATGAGAATGTTTCTTGTTTTGCATAAGTTTCAAATTTTTTTTTTGAATTTATGCTAGAACGAAATTTTAGAAAAATTGATTAGAGAAACTTAGGAGAATTTATGCTTACAATAATAAATCTAATTTTAAGCAAAACAATCTCTGGGAAAATTCACTACTCTTGTGTTTATTAAAATTAATTTCTTCTATTTCAAAAGTTCATTGATATTTGCACAAGTTGATGTTGAAGCGCCTTTGCCGTATTCAAAGCTTCATTTGAAATGATTCGTGCGTTATGGATTTCCCTAATGGTCTTGAAATCAACAAAATATTTCCCGCATGTTATAGAATATTCTTCCAGAAAATTGATTTTAATCTCTATGATATGTGAAGACTATGGTAGACCTCACAAACATATTTTGAAGTCATGTATCATTTTATAAAAAAATCTCTGATGTCTAAGTTTCATTTGAGCTTCAAAAATAAACACAAAAGTCTGAAATTAAATCTTTTCTTGATGCTATGATTTATTACAACATCTCACGTTCGTTCACTTTTATCTTATCATTCAGAAAATAAAAAGTAAATAAAGTAAATTCATTCTTTTCCCGCTTCTTTTGTAACTTTACGTTGAGTTACAAACTGAATATAAATATAGAAGAAAGAAACAAATCTTTTAGTCAACACGAATAAGCGGTACTGTTGACGTTTCTCCACCTTAAAAAAAATCAATGCAAAGAATTACTTTCAAGAACAACAACTCTACTTCTTGATTCAAATCGTGTATCTAATTTCAAATTGGTAACATGTTCAACATACGTTTTATTTATTAAATTCAATGTGAGAAGTTCTTCGATTAACAAGTTTTCAACTTTGGTATCTTACACAATTTAATTTACTTATTCGCAGCCCTATTTGGAAGAATCTTATTTAAATTTCGCAAACAGTAGCTGGTTTATTGACAAAAAATAAAAAGATATTAATAAGGATTTGTTGGGTAATAAAAAATTAAATTCCAATGGATGTTCTTAACGATGTGCAACCGCGATAAAATATCTAAAAAAGAAACAATTAATCACCACGCCATTCTGTTGTCTCAATGATGATGAGATTTTGAAGAATAACTTTTTAAACGATGATTAAATAAATTCTTGGAAGAAACAGAACATAAAAAAAGTAAAATTCAAAGCATCTCCGGACATACAAATTATCTGAAATTGCACCTTCGAATAAGAGAATCGCAAAAACGAAACTCGAACTTCGATCTTCTCTGCTTCTAAGGTCTGGAACATGAAACGTAAATAGAATCAATAGGTTTATGATTCTTTTTTGTTCCTTTACCTGTTCACATGATTCTTGGATTTAAAAACGTTGAGAAAAACGAAAGAAAGAAGATTTCTTAACATACACATGTGTGTATTGGACAAACATTCAATATTTACCTCTGAAAGTTCTCTTTACAAATTCAGTTTCTTTTTATTCTTGCTTTTCTCTTTAGCTTTTGAAACGGCTCATGGAAAAAAAGTGATTGTTGAACACACTACGTTGTTCGTTTCGTGTAGAAAAAGACTGGTTTTAAATATCACAAACACATGTATGTATGTGACTGCCGCCAATGCCTGGAAATAATTTTTTCCTTCATTTTCTCCATACAAAAGTCTCCACATTAGTTCCATTTTAAAATTCGTGATATTCGGACGTGTTAAGTTCGCGTCTCTCAAGCTTTTCAGTTATTTTTTATTTTTTGCACTTCAGAAGTTTCTTCAAACCAGCACTTTTTGTTGATGTTGTTGTGTAAGAAAACAAGGCGCAAAAGAGAATTGCAATGGATTAATGACATCATTCGTTTCATGATTGTTTCATGTGGATTATTTCTTCACGATTTGAACTGTGCATGAATAATTTTTAGAAGGATTCTTCAAGGATTTAATATTTTATTAAGAATATAAAAACAAAAGTTAAAAAATCATAAAAATCTAACTTCTGGCATTCAAGTCGAAGGCAATCAAAAACTTGTGTTGAGGGCAAAAAGCTGTAACAACTGCCACAAAAAAAATTGCATTTGAAGGAAAATAAAAGACAAAAGAAAAAAAGTTCTTAAAACATTGTGCAAACGAAAAGTGCTTGCGAAATTTAATATAAAAAAACCACATGTTGTGTAGTGAGCAATCCAAGTAGATATTAAAGTGCAGACGTTGATTGTAACTTTAAACCAGTTACTATTCAATGCCACATGATTCGTAATTAACAATAATGACACACGATGAAAGAACTGCAGTGTTTGATGATTGCAAAGAACACAAGCCAATAAATAATTAATTGCATCAGTTTTTGTGGTTGACAATCACCTGTCGCTTATAAACGTGCATTTAATTAAATTTTTCTTGTTAATGTTCTAACGTTGAGAACATCAAAATTTATTCGCGCGAAGGCAGATGGAAAAGAACATTTGAAGCGTCTCAAATTAAAAGCTTTTTTCTTTTTTTTTTGGTTTCTAGTGGTCGCACGAGACACTTGTCGTTTTTAATTGTTGTGCATAATACATCAAGCAAAAGCCACAAGTTAATTAAAGTGAAAAAGAATGAAGAGAGGCTCGGTTAGAAGACAGAAAACACTTAATTATTTCCTTTTCCCACAAAGTAAATAAATGCCAAGAAAGTCGTTTTTCTTTCTGTCCAGACAGAATCTCTCACTGAACGTTGACAAAACAATTGAAATATTTCCGGTTGTAAGAAAATGCTGAACTAAGCGTGGCTTCGAATGAAACTTTTGCGATGCTTACAGGGAAATAAATAAAGTCGCGATAACAGCACAAAATGTTGACGTTGTGTTCGTTTTCGATTTTAAATATTCACAAACACACGAGTTGGTGATATGAAATAAATTGTAAAGCTGACAAAAGAATAATTTTTCGACATGAAATTCAACCGGAGATGATGTGTTTGCATAACATAATTCATGTCATGGTGGACTTTCCTTTATTGATGTTCCACGGCTCTTTTAAATGTATCGACAAAATCTTAACTGAGTTCCTCGAATTACTTGTGAATCATTGAATTACGCTTTCCAACATTTTTGTTTGCACACATCATGAAGACAACTTGTCTTGATCTTTTTTCTTTTATAAAATTTCTTCAATAAATTGCTACAGAATTATAAAAAAAAACGAGCGAATTTAAAGCCATTTATTATCCCTTTTGTGGCATTCTTAGCTTCTTTCCACCGTTTATCTTTACTTTACTCCTAACTGGTTAATCGTGAAGTAAATCCAAACTTTTATTTGTGCTGATTAAAAAGAAGAACACAAATTCAACAATAGAGCAATTTGCACAATTTATTGGATGATTTTCTCTTGAAAATTGATAATTTGCGTCAGTGATTGTGAAGTGACAGTTTTAGTCATTTCCACGGTCGATGGCATCCAATAAAAAGAAAAGACAAGAGGCTTAAGGCTGATTATTTAAAAAGCATCGTCTCCAGGGAGTTGATTGCGCAGTTAAAGAAAAGAGAAATCCCCAAATAAGGCGATAAAAACAATAACTCGTGCCGAGTGTCTTCTGTCTTCTCATTCTTCTTGAATAGCAGCATATCATTAAAGCTCTTTTCACGCTTCTTTTAGCAAATCAATAAATTCATCATAATCTGGTTGTAAAGTCGTCGGTATCGATATAACCCGAATCATGGTCGGCAAGACATTGTTGTAACGAGGCCACAATAACTTCTCTTCTTCTCTGTCTTGTCTCATACATAAATACTCAAAACTATCTCTGTTTAATCAGAAAGACTTCCATCTGTGTCGATGACCATTTGATTCACATGAAAAGTCATAAACAACAATTTTAAAAATAGTCAACTTGAATACGGGAATAAAAAACATTTGAAATCGAAAAGTTGTAAGATTTCATCGTTCTTAAGTTTCATCAGCAAAACAAGTTTTTCGTTTTAATTGATGCGGGTTCGAATCGAAAGTGATGTTCATTAATCCATGGATTCAATATTTATACCTTCGTTCGCAAGTTTATTCATTTTATTTACTTACAGAAAAGTTAAATAATTTAAATATCAACACAAATGATTTATTTGCTTCGAGCTTTATGAATAATAATTACAATTATTATGAAACAATCAACCGCGTGAAGATTCAAAAACACAGAAAAAGAAAGAAAATTAAATTGATTTTCAATAAAATTATCTCAGAGTGAAAATTGTGAAGAAATTGGAGTAATTACGATCGAAGACAAAATGATCAAGTTCCGTTATAAACGTAAAGATTCTTCGACAAAGCCACAATCTCTTGACACAAACGCTATTAAAAGTACAAGTAAAAAGGAGAAATTTACGTTGCTGAAGCGTGCCAACAGTTCAAACGACATCCTCGACACACCAACCAATAAAACAACTAAAGAGATTCAAGATAATCAAGCTCAATTGAGTTCATGTGTTAATGCTGTTGTTGTAAGAAGCTTTTCTTGATTCATCCAAATGATAATTTAAAAAGAAAGAAGAAAAAGTGAAATTTAATGAAATAATCTTCTTTTTATTTACAGAATTTATTTACACAACTTCAAACGAGCTCTGAACCCGCATTATGTCCCGAACCCCTTCGTCGTGCACTTGCCAGTGGACCATTGGCAAGTCGTCGCTTCCCTCTTGGATGTTTAGGTGATGCAGCTGAATGTTTTGAACTTTTACTTCATCGCGTTCATTCACATTTATCACCAAGTGACAGCGACTCATGCGAAACACAATCGTGCGTTGCTCATCAAAGATTTGCCATGCGCGTCGTAGAACAAAGCGTCTGTAAATGTGGAGCCAATTCTGAACAACTTCCCTTCACCCAGGTGAGTTCAAATTCTCTATAATCGCCTTAAGATTTTTTTTCTTTCTCCTTCGATTCATTTGTGTCATTAATTTCGCTATTAATGAATAAAACATTGAGATTTCTTGTTAAGTCGCCACCTTGCACTCTTGATGATCTCTTAAGTCTCGACAAAAGAAAAGAATTGCTATATCACTTTTCAGTTTCCATTAATTTGTGGTTTCAAGAAACGCTTGAATAGTCATAAGACTTACATAAAAAAAAGAGAATTCAAATGAAAAATGACGTTTCATGATTTTACCACTCACTCTGCTGTTCATTGATGAAAATGTAAATACAACTTTGACAGTTGTTGCCATAAACAAAACTTTTTGTGTATTTTGGCGGCAGTTTAGTTACAAAAATATTAACTTAGGTTCAAAGAAACTCACAAAGCCGAGTTTAATTCGATGACCCAAAATAACAGTCAAGCGTTAAAGTGAGTTTATGAGATTTTCCAAGCTGCACCTTTGTGTGACAAAAATCATAATCACAGGTTTCATGTTTTGAACTCAAATTCAAATTGCAAGGTGCGAACATAATTTACTTGCCAACTCCGTTCTCTCAGATTAAATTGCATAACGTTTGCATCAGTTTGAAAAAAAGTTAATTATAACAAACGAGAAACTTGTTGCAGACCACAAGAAGAAAAAAATATGACAAAATATAGTTCAGTACGTGGGTTTGCAAAGTAAAACCAGTTAAAAGATTGACAGGCTGCCCAGAGTAGCAGCAAGAAATGTTATTAATTACCATAAGAGTATTGAAATCAATTTCTGCGATTAATTGGCTTTACTTGCACGATCGACAGCCTTCAAGTTATCCCCAGAAGTCAAGTAAATTTATGACGACGAACTTTATGACTTTACAACTCATGGGGGAGAAATCCATAATCGTTTTGATGAAGTGATAAATTAGATTAGCTTTTTAAGACGGAGATGATGACAATAAAAAGTCGTAAACTTTTGTTTCGCAACCTTGTCGAATTATTTCTTTCATGCGAAGTTTTATCATCGATCTTCTCGCTTGCTTCTTGACTTTTCTAACAAGTGATTTTGAAAGAGAAAGTTTTATGAAATTTGCTTCTATAATTTGTTTTCAAGTGTTAAAAAGATTTGTTTTCTGATAAAATTTAATTTGTTGGTCGTTTACTTTTGAACAATAAAAAATTTCTTTAGCTGAAGGTCGATGTCAAGTGGGCGCTTTTTGCTTATCGCTCAAGTCAATCATTCCAATTAATTTTCGCTATTTTTTTGTCTTAATTTTGGTAAAGTGTCCAACGAAAACATTTTCCAAAGTTGACAAGGAACAAAATGATCAAAGTCGTAAAAAAATAAACAAAACTCCGGTCATCTTCATCCCACATCATTAAAACTTAGCGAATAACTAATTAACTCGTATTTATAAATGTAGCTTGATAATCTCGTTAAGAGAATGACTAATCATGTTCACTTCTCTTCTTCACAGATGGTTCACTATGTGTCAGCTTCTGCCTTGACATCACAAAACTCAATGGCCACACAACAATCGTTTGGACAATTATTGAGGAATGCAGCAAACATGGGCGATATACGTGATTGCCCGGTAAGTTGATTTATAATTAATAATTAATTTAATCCCTTGTTGGTCATGGAAATATTTATTTAATAAATAATTGTGCTGAAAACCATGAAATTGCAAAATAAATGGTGAAAGTCAGTCAACATTTACTTATTTATTTCCCATAATGTTTCATGTTTCTCTCGTCTGTTGCATCTTCAATTGTCACTTTTGACATTTAAAGAAATACTCACATAAACTTTCAATAATAATAAAGTTCATTTGCAAAATGTCGATGATTCGAGAAAGATTCACGACGAAGTTGGAATTAAATTAATTTGTTCGTTCATTTCCCTGTAACCAGAAAACCTTCAGATTTCAAAGATCTTTTTTGCTTGAAGATTTCAAGCGTCAAAACAAATATAATTGAAATAAAAGCGAACTTCATCGCATAGTTTTGTAATTTATGAATAGTTAAAACCAACCGTTCTCTTGTTCATGTTTGCGAAAAGAATAGAGCGAGAAAACTTAATTGTTGTTAACCTTGAGCATCAACACTGTTGCTTCATTGAACCATTTTTCATTAGGATTCGATTAAATATCGAAATATTATTCAAATACCTTCAACTTCATGTTTAAACTTCCATCTAAGTAGCGGCTTTTAAAGCTCTCAAGCACCTTTTATGGATAATGAATGCAAATACCATTTTAATTACAATAAACTGAATCTAAAATAAAGGAAAGAAAAGAACATGAGATTTATGTTTACTTCAACGTTTCAATTTACAGAATGCTTGTGGAGCAAAAATTGGAATTTGCCGTGCACTTTTAAACAAACCTGATGTCGTGTCTATTGGTGTTGTGTGGGATTCCGAACGACCAGCAGCAGATCAGGTGCATTCTGTGTTAAAAGCAATTGGAACATCGTTGAGACTTGGAGATGTTTTTCATCAAGTTTCCGATACAAGATGGGCGCATTTAAACTCACACGAGCTTGTTGGTGTTGTGTCGTATTATGGAAAACATTACACAACCTTCTTCTTCCACACGAAACTTAAGGTTTGGGTTTATTTCGATGACGCCAATGTTCAAGAGGTGAGTTAATTCGACAATAATTTTAATAATTAAATTAATTTTCTTTTTAATATCAATTTAAGGTTGGCCCGAACTTTGAGGCCGTTGTTGATAAATGTAGCCGTGGTCGTTACCAACCACTTCTACTTCTTTACGCTCTCCCACAACTTCCTCCAATAGCACAGAATGGCTACCAATCTGATGCTTCTGTTACGAATATTTCACCACCAAATCGAAGAGCGATAACGCCAAGTCCCGAAAAAACTACAATTGGTCTCACGCGTCGTGCCATAACGCCAACACCAAATCGTGCTGTCTGCGAATATCAGAATTTAAGTGTCATTCAAAGTAAAATCTTCGGAACTGGTGGAAATGACGAGACAGATGTTTACATAAGTCGAAGAACTGTTGAGAACGTGATCAATGCTCAATATCAAAATTTGAATGTCATTCAAGAGAAGATTTTCTACAACAATTCAAATAACAATAATAATAATTTGACAAGTTCAGGGAACAGTTCAAGCAGCAGTGAAGAGAAAGAATACATCAGCCGAAGTCAACTTGAAGCACAAATGGCGAAGAAACAACAACTTGGAAGAAGTTTAAGTGCTGAATCAACTTCTGTGTCTTCAAGTCCAAATTCTGACGGTCTTTCAATTCCCGATCATTTAAATCAACCAAGACGAAGAGATTCAGGGAATTGGAGTGGAGATAGAAACAGTGCAAGTTCATCATCGTCAACAACGTTGGACAATCCTTATCTCTACTTGATGAATAAACGAAATAGTTCAATGCCACCAAGTCCAACACGTAATGGTCAATTCTACGATGCTGGTTACGATTCGTTTTCAGTTTCATCGACTGATTCTTATCCACCTAAACATCCCGTCGTGCATTTAGCGAAGATCCCTGAATCGATGACATTATCTGGTGATTGTGAGAAGCTTTGTCTTGAAGCTGATCAACTGTTAGAGAAGTCGAAGCTTGTTGAAGATGCTCATGATTTTGAGACAGCTTTGGTCTTGTGCAATGCAGCTGCTGGCAAAGCTCGTGCTGCTATGAACGCGCCTTACAGCAATCCACATACGATGACATTTGCACGAATGAAACACAACACTTGTGTCATGCAAGCAAGAAGTTTATACAGAAGAATTCTCATGGAGAAAGGATCTGAATTGACGAAAGATCAATCAAACACAAACTCACTTAATGGCCCACGACATGGTCGACAAAACAGCAAAGATAAAACAATGCAACGACAGAACAGCAAAGAAATGCTTCACGATGACAAACAATCAACAAAAAATATTGAAATTTATGCAACACTTCCGAAAAAGAAAGTTTCATTAAAACTTATGGATCAAGAAGATCAAATTGTGGCAATTGAACCAGTCGAGACGAAGAAGCCTGAACGTGAAAGTCGAAGCATTTTTGGACGTTCAAAAGACTCGAAAGAGAAGCGTTCGAGGAGTGAAGATAGAAACAAACCCAGTCGTGATTTTGAAGCTCAAGCTTTGACAAATGCAAAAGACACTTTGAAGAAACATAAAGAAGAGAAGGAAGAGAAGAAAGACAAAGACAACAAAAGTGGAAAGAAGCAACATAAGATTCGAAGGAAACTTTTGATGGGTGGATTGATAAGAAGGAAGAACAGATCGATGCCTGATCTCACAGAAGGTGTTGGTGAAGCTCAAAATAAAGAGAAAACGAACCCATCACCAAAAGCTGTTGACGACAGTTCTGTTGGCGTCGTTCCGAAATTGGACACATCATCTCAAAGCGGATATTTATCAGAAGGTCATCTTGAGTATCATGTTTCAAGCGTTAATCCGAGTCTTGAGAGAAGTAAATTGATGCGTAAGAGTTTTCATGGAAGTGGTCGTCAATTAGTTGTTGCTAAAGTCCCACCACCACCTCCATTACGTAAAACTTCAGCATTAACTCGAGAGTTAGTGGAGGAACATCATTTGCAACAGAAGAATCTTCAAAACAATTTCTACAATGGACAAGAACAAATGAAACCTTTCCACGAAGCTAACATGTCGATAATCTCCAACGTCAGTTCCAACACGTCGATGAGTGAAGATTCATGTCAAACAATCATCACGTGTGCGCAAGTTCATCAAGAACAAAGTCCAAATAAACCTGGTGAACTTATGCAACAACCATCGAGTTATCCACCGAAATTCTTGCCACAAACAATGCTGAAGAGTGAATCGGTTGATGAAGTTGATCATGTGATTCCAACAACAAGATTTGGATCACAAATGGAGCTTCCACCTTATCCAAGTCCACCATCAACAACTTGCCATTCAAGACAAGCTTCTGAAGATTTCCCACCTCCACCACCATCAATTGATCTTGAGCCATTGAACGAGCAAATTAATGAGATACAAAACCTTCAAATTAAACGAACTGACTCTTTAGACACAGTTCAAGGATGCACAAGTATTCTTGCGCATCTTCAACAACGTCAAGAGGCAATGAAAGCGAAGGAAACTGCTGAAAAGAAACCTGACTCAGCTTACACTTCCGAAAATTGGTTGAAGGAACTTCAATTGAAACAATTGGCATTGAAGAAGATTCAAAGTGATTCCAAACCACCATCATCGAATGATTTATCAAACGTCAAAGATCTCACATCTCGCTTTGAACAGGTCAAAATGTCACCAATAACTGAGCCGAAGCGTTTGAATGTTCGAACCGGTATGAATGGACTTTTAACACCCGTCACACAATCAACCACACCACACACCATAAAACGAATGGATAATGGTGATGAAGTTGAATATGCAATTGTTGATAAGAAGAAGAATCAATTGAAATTTGAAGTTCCACAAAGTCAGCTGCAAGAAGAACTTCGTGAAGTTGAAATGTTAAATCAAGTGATGCAAAATACGTTGGCGAATGTTGGCAAAAGAACGAAGAAGAAGAGTGTTTCATTCTGTGATCAAGTAATTCTTGTGGCGACGGCAAATGATGAAGAAGATGACACATTTGTTCCAAATCCAATTCTTGAACGTGTTCTTAAAAGCATTAACAATGGAAACAACAGCGAAGAAGAATCCAAAGATCAAGTTGACACACCGAAAAGTTCTGTGGTGATGACGAAGCAAATTCCACTTCAAGCACCACACGAATCGTCGCCAACGCCACCATCACAATACATGACCTCGTCTCATCAAAATTACCATCAAATGAATGGATTACCGTTCAATCTCAATCAACAACCGCCGAAGAATGAACAAATCGATTTATTTGAACCAGCAATGCAAAAACCTTCTGGAGTTTATCAACATGTACCACCTACAACCATAAATCAAATGTTCCCATCCCAACAATCCCAATCCCTTCCAAGATCGAATCAATATCAAGAAATGCTGATGATGATGCACAATAAGAAGCAATCCGAACAATCAATTATCTCATCTGTTGGTCCCGGTGTCCAACATATGCCGATTAATAATCAATATCATCCAGCAATTCAATCAACTCAACAGCAATTTGACTATGTTGGTAATCAGGGATCAGGATTATCAAACTTAGGCATTCCATTGCAATCTCCCCCCCCACCAATGACCAATCAATCACCTTACATGCAATTGCCACAAAATAGCGCAGTTGTTCGTAATAATGCTTCTGGCTATCCTTATCCCATTAATCAACAACAGCATATTCCAATGCAATATCCCCAACATCAGAATCCAATGGCAAATCCACAAATGAATTTTATGATGAATTCAAATAGAATGGGAATGTTTCAAAATCAACAACAAATGGTTTATCAGAAACCATCACAAATGATGCAATCACCGAATGAAATTCCTAATGGCTTCCATATTCAACCAACTTATCAAAAAGTTCCTTATCCTGGACAAGAGATGATGCAATATGATCAACAAAATCAACATAATGGAATTTATTTGAACCCGCCACAGATGAAACCAGTTGTTCAGAAGAAGGTAAGTTTTGAACCTGGAACGAAAGGAGGTCCTGAAACATCATCACCATCACCATCGATGTCAACAAACTCAACAAACAGCAGTGTTGATTCGAACAACAACGTACCAAATATTGGTCAGACAACTCAACTTATTCCAACGAAAGTTTCAATCTCATCATACAACAATACATCGATCATCAAAGCATCAGCAAAAGCGACTCAATGTAATTTATGTCGAAAGAAGCATACTGTAGGAAATGCTTTGTATTGTGCCGACTGTGACTTTTATCTATCGAGATTCCAGACGAATACAAGAAGATAAATATTATGCAAATAGATTAACAAATAACACATTCCATCCATCATTCTTATGACATTTTAATACATTTATTTTAATAGAAACATAATTTTGAGAAAAGTGCAAATTTCTTAGATTTAAGATTTTTAATCATTTTATTTTATTTCTTCTCTTATTCGGACGTTTTAGTACCGACAATTAATTTTTTATATTATTTTCCTAAAGATTATTTTTTTATAGGTAATGAAGACGAGTTTGAGACTCAACTGGAGTATAGAAAATTATTACTTAATGAAATTTGTGATATTCACATTGAAAATGAAATTAATAACGAATCTTATGATTTTTTATTTTAAAAGTTTAACTAATTGTAAGTGAGATTCGACAAGACGGATGCCGACAATATCTTTAGATGAATAATAATTTTTAAGATTTTTTTAATATTAAGATAATATTAATTTTTTTATCTTTTTATTTTATTGCAGATTCATATTTTTTACGGTTTATAACGATTGAAAAAGACGAAAAAAAAAGAAGTTCAATAAAAGTTGAATTGAATCAGGTAGAAAGCTTGTTTTATTTCTTATTTTTTCAGCAATAACAATTAAAGTCGTCAATAAATAATTTAATAGAATTTTACTTCATCCGTCATCATCAACATTGGAAACGATCATCGAGAGCTTTCACCACAAAGCTTTTCTCTCAAGGAAATGTGTCTTTGCTAAGCTTTTTCAAATCTCTGTTAATGTGGTGAAAAGCTTCAAATCAATATTTGTGATTTTCTCTCTTCACTCTTCACTTGTTTAGGTCAAGTCAAGCCCTAAACAATCTCTTATACTTCTCGAACTATTCATTTTTATTAGATGGCTTGAAGCGGTAAGAAGAAAGATCCAATTAATTATAATTAACTAAGAAGGAAGAAAACTTTACCGTTATCATTAATTCATGTTGAGGATTTCTTTGTGATCACTAGTGACTGCACAAAATAAATAAAATTTGTTGATAGGCTATAATGTTGGGATTGGCTTACATTACATGTTGTTTGTTCTTTTAACATGCAACTATCAATTTTCTTCTTTGAATGTACTTTACTTTTGCTCCCGTATCATACAACTCGTACTGTTCATTGATTAAATATTTTCAACGTCTCTCTGTATTTATGTTTCTCGTATGAAAAATCGTGAATGCACCTTCCTCAATATTTGCCTTTTTCTATCTGCTAGTTAACAAGTTGATACAGCCAAATAAAAACAGAGTGCATCAATCGCTTGGCTTAAAGCGAATTCCCGATAAATAAGAACACGTTAGACTCGTGCTCATTTAAAACTTTTTTTTGTATCAATCTAACTCATTCAGAAAGCATTTAAAAACGGTGTTTGTAAGTAGAATTAAAACAGAAGTCCATCGGTATTTATCATTCCAACGATTGATTGTGCAACTAACTATTACTTCCATATGCTTATGCATTAAAATGCTTAACTTAACAATAGCTCTTGAACTTTCATAATCCATGAATATTAATTTTTATTGTAGTCTCCCCAGTCTCTCAATTACCGTCTCATTCATGACATTCGTACTAATTAATTTTTGTGTTTTCGTAATCAATAACCAAGTGATGTTTGTTTAACGATTTTGTTTGTGAACTTTGAGATAAAAGCCTTCATGTTGCATTACCATATGATACAAATTTATTCAACCTTAACAATGTACAATATTAATTGAGAAGTAATCATAATATGTAGTTGTAATCATTAGAATGCAAATCGCCCCAGATGAATATGAAAATAAATTGCGACAATTTCTATTGCAAATTTTTGTAAATTGTTTAAGGCGAGTTAAAATGAATCGAAGCGAAACATGAATGAAAATCTTATAGAAATTATTTCTCTATTTGAACATGTTCATATTTTTATATTTATTTCGTTTCAGTGACATCATAATCCATCTTAGTTGTTTAGCTTTGAAAAGTTCGACCATTCAAAAATTAGATGACATCTCAAGAATGTTCCTACACAAAAATGTTGAGCTATTAATCCAAAAGAAACGCACATGAAATCCTCACTCAATGATTTTTGAGTGTTCATTTCACAGCTTCCAATCGGAATTAAATAAGAGGCAAAGACAACAATCTCGTGAAAACAGCACCCACATGCTAGTCATCGTCGTCGTCGTCGCGAGTAAATGAATACGATTGGCGTTTATTAGTAGATAGTAACTTCTCATTTCGATATATTAATCGTGAATTAAACAGCACACAAGTCCGCAATCATTTGATGGAGATTTTTATTTTTCAACTTTATTTCTCTCTTCTCCAACTCCGATGGGATATTTCAGATGTTAAATATGGATATAGCAAGGTAAAGAGCTCAAGCTTGTTTATTTACGTTTTTTCGTTGTTCGTTTTTCTCGCCGTGTATCTTTCTTCGATGTGTGCTTGCTGTTAGCGAACTTCAATACTTTTTTTTCTTTTTTCTTCTCCTCGTCGTTGTTGTCGTCGTCGTCGTCGTCGCTCAACTGTTTTTGCAGGTTCGCGATGTGAAATGGACCAAGCAGTCGTGAATTGAATGCCGTATCGTGCGGATTTAAAAACAAATTAACAATTCTTCATTTCTTTTGCTGGTTTGTTTTCATTTTCATATGAAACCTGATCGCGAGTTATTAGTTTAACATCTGATTGTGTTCGGTAGCAAGTTTGATTTGTTTCCTTTATCGATTAGAAATTTATTATTAATGAAATTGAAATTTAATAGCCAACAATTCTGGTTTATTGAACATCTTTGTCTGCATTCTCATAAAAAAATAAAAATAAATAAAAAAATGTTGAATGAGAACTTTTATCAGTGAAGAATAAAAACAACTTCAAGAGATGAATGTGCCAAAGAGAAGAAATTTATGTGAAAAAAGAGAAGGAAATGAACGCTGACAAACTTTGGAAATAATAATAATAATTTTTTAATTAATGTGTCTCATATTTTTATCGATTCGGAGCGTCTGTGAGGTCGTCGAGCTTTTTAATTACTTTTTTATATTCTGCTATCACCATGAAAACTTTTCCACAAATTTCTCCATTGATCCTGATGTCATCTTTGAAAGTTTCTTTCAACTGGTGATGACATTGATTAAAAAGTATTTGAAAGGTGAAATTGGGGACGATTTCTGAATGTAGAGGATCATCGGTATGAAGATTCGGCAACGACTTAAATTACCATATGCCGCTGAATATAAATCAGGAACCAACTGAATCAGTCCATAATAAGGCGGTTGAAGAGAAACCAAAGTGAATGAAACAAGAAATAATAAAAAACAAAAACTGCGCGCCACCCACAACATTTAACCATTTTTCGCATATATGAAAAGCTTGTTTGTTCGTGAATTTGGGTCTGAGTTTGTTGTTGGATTCAAATAGTTTTAAAGTCACCAAACAATTATGTCATCAGATTTTTTTCTCTCGAAATTTATCGGAAAAAATATTTTAAAAGTTTATTCTGGCGTGAAGTCGATGTTTGAACAGAACTGACGCATAGTTGAATGATTAAATTCTCAAAAAGATAATGCTTGTGTTAAATGCTAAAAGGTGTCATCGTCGCCCTATGCAATAAATGACATGAATGAGGTTCGAATAAATAATTATTTGGAACACTTGCTTTTATTTTGTGTAAATTGCTTTGTGTAAACTTTACTAATATGACATCCAAATCAGCCCACCAAAAGAAAAGAAACAATAATTGCCTTAACATCAATTAAATTATCCGACAATGATGATGACGATATTTGATGCTTTTTTTATTTTTAGTCCATTGTTTCACACTTAAACGTCTTTCGCTCGTCAATTACGTCTAAGAAGTGCGGCTTCTTCGTTGTCGGATGTACAGATTTTTAAAATGAATTTTGCGAACAACAAAGCCTTCCAGATAGTCAATTTAGTTTATCTGTTAATTAAGTCATTTTCACTTTAAACTTTTGTTGAGATTTGATTAACAGGTTAACGACGGTTTAAGGCTGCTAACGCTAATGACCAGGCAGTTTTCAACCAAACATAATTTCTATTAAACTTTTATGACTTAATAACAGTTCGTTGCAAATTCATTTCGATTCTTGGCGTTTTGTAATCTTTTGTTCTGAGTTCTGACTATATCAAAGATTAGCGATATAAATATTTAGACATGTTCTTGTTAAAAGCTTTTTAAATTATTTTAAAAATTCTCATATTTCGCATTTGCTAATGATAAACAAAGAGCAAATTTTTCTCAATATTTCTGTTCGTTCGTCTTAAACAAAATCAATAAATGACCACTTTAAAAAATCATCAAACGCTTTTGTTGTTGATGAGGTTCTTTGAAAGAAGATTCTTCTTTCTAATTAAGTTGTTAACAAAACCAAAGCGCGAAAAATACAAAACTCCATTAAAGGGATTCATAAAATATCTGATTGATCTTCTGCTGCCTTCTCCTTTCATTTAGCTGATCAATCTTTCGCATCGAAACAAAAATGAGCAGGAAAAAAATAAATATATCGATGATCAAAGCTAATGAAGAACCCCGTAAAATTGCATGAAAAATGGAAATTTAATGAAACATACTTCAAAGCACGCAAAATTAATGACGGCGCTTAACAAAAGACTTGTACTTCGAAGAAACGTTTGTGGCCCGGCGTGAACATCACGTTTACATGCAATTAAAATTCCTGCCCATCTATGAAAGCGAAGGGTTTTCGCAATCGCTTTTTCATGTAAACTGCAGCATGAAACTCAACTTACTTACATTCATTATTAGAAACATCGTAAATTGAACAGAGATGACCATGTTGAGCGCAACATTTGATTAATAAATTTGAATCGCGACCATTTACGGAGATAGCTGAATGTTTATGACTTTGTTTATCTCAACGAATGTTTTTTTTTTCGCGAACAAATGAAAAGTTCGTACACGATAATTAGGTTTTTAATTTCATTCGCTTTCATGTTCCTTCTCAAATGACATTTAATTTATTCACTTGTTATTTGCTCCTTTTACATCACTCATTATGTGGTGAAGTTATCTTGCAAAGCAACTCACAATCAACTGTCAGTTTTAAAGACAAGAAAAACGATTAAATATGTAAATCGATGTAGCATCAAAGTAGTGTCATTCCACTCTTGTCAGCGGCGATTGTGTATTAATGACATTCGACTCGGTTTCAAATGCACGTAATGATGTTTAATTTGAGGAAAGAAAGAAAGAAGAAATAAAAAAAAACTTTTAATTACATCATCAACGATGACTAAGCTAACACAAATGTGTCGAAGTGAATTTTCACGTTTCACGCAAAAGAAGCAACAAGTGGCAAGCCATGTCAATGGTTTTTGTTGTAACCAAACAAATGCAAATTGTGCATCTCATCGTTGGATTCATTCGATTGACGGTGAATGGAAAATGTGTCAAGGGAATTGATGAACAGAGATTTCGCTTCCATAGTTGATTATGAGATGTTTTACACATAGCAAGCAAATACATGTGGAAAAATCTCGTTTATCATGAGATGCCTAATCGCTTTCGCAATGATCGACATTCACTTCATCTCTTTTTTTCCTGGTTGTTATGAATTTATTATTTCGCTAACAGCGTCACTGTGGATATACAAAACAACAAATAAATTGTATCGTTAACACAAATTTCGCTTTAAAATAAGAAATGAGTTCATTTAATAACATCAAATGGGATGCTTTAAGAATCTTTTTTTTTATTATTATTATTATTGAAAAGTGATTTGAATTTTATTTAATAAGAAACTTCAACTGGGCGTAATGTGCTGTTAAAAAATTGTGTCTTGTGACCACGCGTCTTGATGTCTTGATTTCCTAATGAATATTTGACGATTGTGAAAAAAATCTTTTTGCCCGTAAATTAATTACGACTGTGTCAACTGCCAGCACCAAATTCATCACTTAACTAACATTACACCATTTAAAGTTGTACAAGTCCAAAAACAAAAATTAATGCGAGCGATCACTTTCTCGATATCTCCCTCTCTGTTATTTAAGCTTATTTTAAGTCAATTAAGTGCCTTAACAAGTTGATTTCATCTGAATTTCGAAAGAAATAGTTCATTTCCATTTAATGAGAAATGTGACGATGCAATGATCAAGTTATTACCGAAGTCTGAACATACTTACGATGAATATCAAATCGACACATGTGAAAATCGTTTGCGAGTAATTAATGATCAGATTTTTATCTCATTTTAAAGTTGTTGTGTACACAAAGCAAGCATTCGTGGAAACGCGTCGCCTAGTGCGTATTTCTTGCATAATATCACGAGACCACCATTAAACATCAACCACGATACAACAAATTCGGAATCAAATCAAAAAAGTTCCAATTCAATCATTTTTCCTTCAAACGATTAATGTCCGAGAAGTGAAAGATGAAATATAAAAAATAAAAAGCTGCCCACATATCTCTTCACTATGAATTTCAATGTTGAGATTGAGACGATCAAGAGACATACAAAAGCTCACAGGAAATCTCGGTAATCACAATCATCGTCGATAATAAATGAGAAAACGTGTGCAAACAATCATCGAAACCATTCATTACCAGTGTTGAGTTGTTGTTACACAATACAATGAACAGAGATAAAAATTATCGCTAGCCTAAATATGTGTATAGCTAACATTTCGGCATCCAGCCTTCAAAAAAATGTTATTGGACTTACTCACTTTACATACATTCCAAGCATGATTCCATAACATATTTCCTCGAAATTCATCTTCTTCCAAATTCCTTTCATGAATGATTAATATGTTGAGTGAATGATCGAGTTGTTCCAATGGAAGTTGAAGCAAATATAAAAAGTTCTTCATCGCAATCATTCAAAGAGAGAACAGTTGGAGGGAGAAGTTCAAAAATTGTTTTCACCCTTCAAATATTTGAATTAATCGTGTAATTATCTCGTCGTCAGACAGTAGAAGAAGAATAAATAAATAATCGGTGGCACTCAATAAAAATCAAATAATGACACGAAAAGGCGAATGAGGGAGATCAACGTGGTAAATTAAATTTAATCAGTTATTTGGTGGTTCTTTTGTGTTGTGTTGTCGTTCAAAGAATCAACGAGTGAAGAATGAATGAATGAATGAGAATCTTTGTGTTGTGAGCTTTTTCTTCTCTTGGCACTGAACTCTTGAAGTTCTTCTATTCTTCAAAACTTTGTAGTGTTAAAAAATATATTTAATAATCATTTTTTATTCCATTAACCAGAAAATAAAGTGTTGTGGGTGTCAGAGTGAACACATACGAAAAAATTATTCACAAATCAGATGTCAATTTGATCATAATTGAGTTGTGTCGCTTGTTTTGGTTACCAAAAGTCATAAAAAAGTTTCAAATTAAATTATTTTGCTGTATCGATAGTCGATAGCAAAAAAGAAACTAAACGACTCGTATCAAGCAGTTAAGACATCGAAAGACTCGATATAGTGAATGAAATATAAAACAACATCATCAAGGATATTTACCAAGCTATTCATTCTATCAACCATATTTGGTGCGGGTGAGTTTTGACGCTAATTTTCAGTTTTGTTTGTCTGCGTGAATTCGTAGCCGGTTGTTTTACTAAAGCTGAAGCATGTTTGAGTTTAATAACATCTCGGTTCAATGAAATTGTCGTTTATTTAAAAACCTTTATTGTGTTCAATGTGCTACTCTCACGCTTAGCGAGAATTTTGTGTTTAACTTTTTTCTCCTTGAAATTTCATGAACTTCTTAATGACAGGTGGAACTTTAAAATGATCGAAAATTCACATGATAATAAACGCAATGGATTTGACGTCAATAATTTAAACAATTTGATACAATCAAATGATTTTTAAAAGGAAAATTGAAGAACTTTGATTCGGTTAAAGGATAAACACATAATTAGGTTGAAGGTCAAAAGGGAGATTAAAGTTTCATTAAGAATTTACCATAAACTAGTCTCGAAGACGTTCACAAACTGTTTTAACATGCTATTCATTCATTCATTCATTCATACTTTCAACAAATAAGTGTGTGCTTGAAACAAAGAAGAGACTTTGAGACTGTAAACAAACAGAAAACTTCTTCGTAATTTGCAAGTCGTTTGGACTGAATTAAAAAGCGTTTACAAGTCACTAGAAGAAACTTATTCGTATTAACAGCTTATGACTAAATTTAGTTGAGTGGAAGATAAAACAATGTCGAAAGTCTCGTGGTAAATAAGACGTTTAAATGTGATTGTACTTTATCATCGCTGTCCACGCAGTTTTCGAAGGTATTTAATGGAAATATGACATTGAAGAAATAATTTCGCAATGAAGCAAACTAATTGTAAAGTAAATATTTAATTTTTATTAGTTTCTCATTTAAATATTTAATGTTATTAACTGTTTTGGAAAGGAAAAAATTCAATAACCAAATATGACATCAAGAAGTTTCACTCTCCAGGTTGATTCTAAGCTTCGGATGTTTAAAACGAGTACCTGGAAATTTAGTGAGTAAGCAGTCATGAGTGTTGACTTTAACGAGAAGTTCTGAAAATTGCGGGAAAAGAAAAAGTGACGTTGAAATATTTCGAGAGAATGTTTTGATTGTTGAATGCAAGGCGAGATTTTTCATCTTGATTTGAAATTTTCAAAATTCCTGAACAAAATTTTGGTCATGCAATCTTCATCTCAGTTGTTCAAAGTTCTCTCCTCAACTCAACGTCACATTGACCATCAAAACAGCTTAGAACTGAATTGAATGATTGATTTCGGCGTTGCGTTGTATCGATAATCATTAATGAAGTTTGTTAGTTAATGGAGTAAAAAACAATCCTGATAGATCAATTATCGAATCAGCCGAATTGAGTCATTCAGAATGTTGTGACTTGTTTAGTGGAAGATTTTGAAGAATTGAGAAGCTTGACTCAGTTCAGGAAGTGGCAGGCAGTATGACGGCTTTAAGACTCAGGAAATTTTATTCGAAATTAAATCCCACGATTAGTTCATTGAATTAACCTTCTGAAATTTATTTGACGACAATTTATGAATAGCAGAGTAGATCGCTATGAATTATTTATAATCGTTCACAAATAGTTGTAATATTTATAATCAGACTTTGTATTATTTTAATCATACACCGTAAGATATTCTTAAGTTACAAATATTTATTCATTTTCCTACAAATACTTAATAATTATCAGCATCGTCTTCAAGATGTTGTGTTCAATTAATGGAAACAGCAACAAAGCAACTTTATGACATCAGAGAAACGATCGGTGAATTTCAAGGCAAATTTACTCGGTCGACGATCGTGAGAGCAATAATTGTGAAAAGTCACAAAAGGCGCGGTGCCAGTAGTAGCAGTTCAAATGCACAAATCAGGAATAAGAATAGTGAAACAAGGAGATAAATAAACAGTTTATGGTAGAACTAGAAAATGCAATAAAATAAGCATCGTATGAGACTTTTTATGAAAAAAGTGAGAAGTAATTATAATAAATTGAACTCAAATAGGAAGTGCAACCGTGAAACGTGCACATGCAGATCAGAACGAGGTCGACAAATATCTTAATTCATTTTACACAACAACCGAATATTGATTTTTTGTTATTAAATTTTAACAGTAGGTAGTCGATCTTTGTCTGATCGTATCATGTAGACGTTTTTATTCGATTAAAACACGAATTTCTTACGGTTCAATTGCTTCTTTATTCTCAAACGTATTAATCCATCCATAGTGTGCTTACAATAATTTATTAATTTCATTTAAACTGCTAAGATAGTAAGCTTCAGTTAACTGTTTGGGATTTAAACATCAAACAACAATCGCAAGTCTCGCAATAGACAATCATTCATTAATTCGTCTTCTGCATTGTGTCAAGGTCGTCTCGATTGATCTGAAACAGCAGGAACATTTGATTGTGGTTAATTCGTAATAATTCAGTTTTTCTAGTATAATAATGACTTATTTAATGCAGAATCATCTTCACCTTGTCAGAGGTTGTAGTTTTAAAAGCATTTTCTTTAAATGGAAGCAGCAAATTGTAATGACACATTGTAAAGCCAACTGAGATCGAGAATCTATTTCATGAGTTTGTAATGAAGACTTTTACAATTTCTTCCCACTTTTTCTGCTTTTCACAAATGAAATGAAAGCGAAACTGAGTAATAAATTGTGATCAATCTTAGTCAAAAGTTTTTTTTTGCAATTTTTGTTGTGGTGATGAAGTAAGAAAAAGCTTGTGCATCAAACTTGTCACTGTCCGTCCACGTTTGTTAACAAAGTTTGTTAAACTCGACGCTTTCAAGCCACATGATGTGAAATCTGAAGCCAACATCAATCGAATTTTATTCTTTTATTATTTTTCCTGCGGGTATTTTTATGAGACGTTCTTTATGAGTGAAGCTGTTCTTTAAGGACACGTTCTCTTTGGAATATTTAAGTTGGAAGTGTTCGCATAGCGACATATTGTTTCGAAAAAATGAAACCAAAATATGATAAATTGAACTTCAAGTTGACTTTCATGAGGATAAATAACGAGAAGCGAAACCGCAAATCACTGAACACAGTCACCAGTCATAAATAAGAACAGAAAGATAATCAAATGAATAAAAAACTGCTAAGTTTTATTCGAGGAATTTGCTTTTGTTTTGAATGGCAACGGCGGTGCATACAAAATATTTGATAAATTAAACTATCGGATATTTTATGATTTAGGAGATTTTCTAAATTAATTTTTATCTCTGATTTTTAGTCCATGGGGGGAATTGTTTTGCATAATTAATTCAACATTTCAATTCTTCACATGAGCATTTGACCTTTGCTTGTTCGGTGATAAAACGACGGTCATTTGAAAATTACTCGTGAGAATGACCTTTTCAGTATCGCTAAGAAAGATTTAACGAGCTGCCTTTTGTCATAATTATGATTTTCAATTTAAGTTTTTTTTCCCTCTGCATGTCAAGCACGAGATCAGTGAAGATAAAGTCATAAAGAAGCTGTCCAAACCACAAAGACAATGTTTTGGCATTTGGCAACTTTTGTTGGGTTTTAGCAAAGTAGATATGTTGAGAACATTTCAATAAATAGAAGGAAAAAAACGACGAATTAGCGGTCTTTATATCTTCACAGTTTTATTCTTTGCTTTTATGTTTGATTTAGAAGAATTGACCGATTTCTCTTTTTTTATATCGAGATATCCGTGTTTATGAATGCTCTCAAATTATCTTTAATATAAAAAGATTTCATACCAAAGATAAGTCAATTTGAACTCAAAGTGAATAGAAAATTGTTAGACATTTAGTGGATGAAGTTCTAATCAAACTTTATGAAATAATTTCTCAAATTAAAATTGATTTATTAACACTTGAGAAGCAGTGAAGACAATTAAGATTCAACATGTTTTCCAAAGGTCATTTTGAGATTGCGATGTGCCAAATCTGACCACCTTCGACTTTATTTTATTCGCATTCTGTTTATGGAAATGTTTCATGGCACATTGTGGTTTGCAAAATGATGAATAAAACAACGCAAAACAAAACAAAAAAGAAAACCTTCAAGTTCATAAATTAAGCAATAAAATCTCAAAACAATAACATGTAATGCAAGTGAACACATAAGTTAAATTCTCGATGAATAATTTAAATGCAAATATCGCGTCAATCTCGAGTGCAGCAAAAAATATTTTTCTCACGACTTTATTATATTTCACTAACATAAAATTTATGTTTTTGTTCTCTTAAATTATTTATGTATAGACATCGCATCACGTTGTACTTAATAAAATTCAAGGAGAGATGGCGACGATACTTACTGAATACGCTTTCGTAATTAATTAGCGTACAAAAGCGTTAGAAATATTTAATTTTTGTTATTCATCGACGGTGTGATGTTTTCCGAACATCTTATGTAGGAGGAGTGAATAATTTGATGCCATTAACTTTATGAAACAGATAAATATATTTAGGAAGTAAATTTGCAACTTTTTCCTCTTCATCTTCTTAAAAAGTCATCATTTGTGCTTTCGGAAATGTGTGTAGGAATGGAATTTAACAGTAAACTTGATGAAACTGACAATCTGTTTCGGGTTGAAACATTCTCTTCAATAACAAAATATGAAAGCTATTTAAAAAAGCTTTTAAGTTTCTCTTCGCCCTTAAATAATCAATTTGAAATGGCAATCCGTGTTTCTGTATAGATTGCAAAAGACATTACACATAAGCAATAAAATGAATATGATTTCTCAACTTTTGCACAAAGATATATCACAAGCAAAATCATATAAAATCACGAGATCATTTTTAAGTTAGTAATTGCCAATTTACTATTTATTTTCTAATTTTTTCTTCACATTTGGCTTTTAGTTTTTATATTTCTTTTTTCTTAATCTTCGGATATGGGTTAGTCGAATGGATTTCAATATTTTCGATCACCAATCATTTCAATGTGGGATGATGCAATTTTCTATTCCCAACAAAGACCACTTGAGAAGACGTTTACATTTTCACGCGAAAAAAAAATCGAATAAACATTTACAATGTCGTATGAAATGATAATAACGAGACATCTGCCAACGCAACACGGCTTAATACAAATTTCGTGGAAAGAAAATGTCACCTAAATTGAGTTTAAATTTATTAGAAATTTGATCTGATATTTTACCTAGAAATATTTTCATGTATTTGCTGCATTTTTCTCTTTGGCAGAAGTTAATTATCGTTATCCCCATGAACTGTCAAAAACTTTGAAAATTATTCGTCTATAGCACTAACGACTTTAAAAAATGATCAGATTAATAATCTGATTTTAATCTCTTTCATAATTTAAAGTTATCTACTTCAGACAATCATTTTTTATCTTTATTTATGTAAAGTATGTTCCTTGAATAATTCATATTTGTACTTCTTTATAGACAACACCCTACAGCTTCAAGTTGTTTTTCTTTCATCATCATCACAAATAAAGAAAGAAAAGAATTTATTTTTTTGGAATTTTATCGAATAACAATGCTAAAAATCTGTCTGTTCTAATGTTGAAAGAATTTTTAATTGACATTTTTCGTAGGCTGCAAAAATCTTTATTTACGAGTCTACACAAATCATAAATATTTGTGTTCGCCTTAAAGATTATCAACTCGAACTTACTGAAAGCACTCAGCAGAAATATGATTTAGGTGTCACAATATGGTAATTAAATATAAAATGCCATGTTATTTTCAATCATAAATCGTAACAAACACCTTCATTCATGTTTTTGCTTTGAATTATATTTTCAATTTCAATATTCATTCATTCTTATAAATACTATTTAGAAAAATTCTGGAATGTTAGGGAGCTTAATAATATTTATAAAGTTTTGAATTATCAAAAGGGAAAATATTTTGTACGAATAACTTTTGTAAAAACAAACCTTTTTGTTGACAAGTTGTTAACCGAAAACTTAAACAAAACTTTTGTCAAATCACGTAGGCCAACATTCCTTATTCTGCAAACACGCAATGACGTTAAGCCTTAACTTAAGCTTTTTGATGTGTCTTGGCTTACGTATGAGTGTCTATGATATGAAAGCTTTCAGAAATTTATTTTCATTTTGATTCATTAAATGACTTAAATAATCGATCGAAAGGTTTTATTTTATTGCAAATTATAAATAGATCAGATCAACATAATATCTCTACGAATTTTAAGCATATCTAAAAAGATCTTTATGAAATTTAATTAACTCTGTTAACAGAAGTTGCAATTGTTTTGATTGTGAAGTTTCCAATCAGTGTCTAACAAACCACATTTTCCGTATGCTTCCTTGTATTTCTCAACAACATGACTTTCTGGGAATTGTCCTCTTGTCATAATCATTCCTCGAACTAAACGAAATATTATAAAATGTGAAAAATCAAAAGTTTTTATATTTTATTTGGGAATCTTTTACTTCCTATGTCGTCTGAAGTAGCACAAATGGGACAAGTCAACATAATCCAAATATCTAAGAAGAAAAACAATCAATAACAATCTTTCTTTCATTACAATTATCATACCTTCATCAATTGCAATCACCGTCGAACTGTAATGGAGGTTCGCTAGAATTAAAATGATAAATTAAAAATTAAAATGTAAAAATGAATTTTAAAAACTTACAAAACGGAAAAATATATAAGAAATCACCCTTTGAATTATACGTGGAAAAAAATGTAAACTCTCGTAAAGCTCCACCGCTGCTCGAAATAATATTTCATTAAGAATCTTGAAGAAGAAAACACTCACTTACTTGATTTCAAATTGATATCCATCAGTCTTCAAGCTGTTTGGTTTTCCTCCATCTAAGACATTATAATAACTGCATTTCGAGACATCTTCAGTACTGTCGTCAATAGAAGCAGCAAGAAACCAAATTCCTTCTAACTAAAACTTTCTGGAAATTAGAGACGTTAAAAATATGCAACGCAATCTTTTTCACCATATCTAAAGTTATATTAAGGTTGTTATCTCGACATTCCTCCAAATTCATACAAGTTTCATCTTCATGATGAAATGATAAACTTTCTTTAATCACCAAAGAAATAATTATTACAATAAACTTCATGTTTACCACAATTCAAAGTCACAATTGAACGATAAGAATGATCGTCTTTTCAATTTATATCAGAAGTTCAACGACAAGTTGACCACGTTTGTTTTTCACGACTTAGAATCGAATAAGTAAACGATTAATAAAGACATTAAAATTAAAATAACGACATTAAAATTATTGATGTGGGACTTAAAAAAAATAGCAAAAATAATCATTTGATCTGTCACGTGATGGCCATGCATGGGAATTTTTTTAAACCTGTCAAAAATCCATTAACCTACTGCCTAATTCGAATCAAGTCAATGATCATAAATCCGTTAATACAATCACCTTCCAATAAATTGTGAAATCTTTCCTCGTTTTAATGTGATGTGTGAAGACCTACAAAAGCATATAAATAGAAGAAAAAAAAATAGATTTCCCGTGTCACATAAAGGCGAGTCAATGTTAAGCAAAACCAGTTAATCATCTTCAGATTTCAGCAAAGTCATGAAGCAATATGACATAATAAATAGTTAGCTGAATGGCTTGCGCACGTTGTCCGCTTTTTTTATTATTCTTTAATAGACATGCCCTAAGGCAACGATAATTCATTCCGAACATTGAGCCGTAAATTTTATTATATCGCATATTTCTTCTCTTTTTACAGGTTTATAATATTTTCTCAAGATACTCTGCGTCTTTGAAGATTGTCATGCAATATTGAAAGGGAAAAGCGACAACAAACACATAGCCACGATGTCTGCAACAAGAGAAGATTTAACGATTGTACCCGCTGTGAAAAATGAATTGGTGAGTCAACTTTATGATACTTTAACGAGCTTTTCATTTATTGATTTGCATCCGAATTGAGTAACTGAAAGACTTACTTCGATTGATGGGTACATGAAATCGTGCCACGTCGCACCTCGTTGTGGAAGAAACGAATAAATTGCACTTTTCATTAGGTCATTCAACTGAATTTGTTTTAATGTTTCTAGGTCAAGAGGAAATGTAATTAAATAACGAAATAAACGTCCTATTTTGGTTTGATCGTCGTCAGTATACAAAATGTTGAATCAAACGAAATTAAAGATTATCATAAAGCTTAAACATGCATGACGGTAATTTATTGTGGAATTCGATATCGTTTAAACGATCCACAATTTATAAATGTGCATTAAATTGCATGTTAGGCGTGGCAAGAAATATTATCTATCTCTTTTAAGTTAATTTAATTTTTTTCTTTCTAAAAATTATCTTTGACCAAATGACTTCATTTTTGTTGTTTAAAAGAATGCAACAAGAAAACTGATGAGATTAAAATTGAAATCGCCACGAAATGAAATGAGAGAAAAATTTCTTAGCATCCAGATTAAAATAATTTGAATCAAATTGCTTGCTAAAGTCGAGACGAGAATTCCATCGCAGACGAAGTTAATGGTGAAAATTGAGATAATAAACTACTTCAGTCTTTAATAACCATCGACCTTTGCAACAATGTAATATCATGTAAAATCATGATTCCGTCTGATCTAGATATTTATGTCATTTAGTGACAAACCTAAAAATCGATTCATGAAGTTAGCTTTCCATTATAATTCTGTTGTGATTGAGTATCGAAAAATATTGCAATCATTGGAGTAATAAATAAACTTAATGAGAATGTCAAAGATTTTAGTTGCCATGGAATTTTTATTGGATGGATCATTACAGTCAGTTTGATGTAAATGACAGGGGACGGTCGTTTATAACAGCAATTAATGAATCAAACAATCACGACATTGAATCCGAACAAAAATATGTTTCAATTCTCGAATTTCACAAGATGCTTTATTTTTATTTACTTTATGGGAATCAAGATTTCTTTAATACAAGAAACAAGACATATGCATTAGTCATAAACATTTCTTACATAACAAAACTGCGCTGCATGCATCATGAAAAAGAAATTAAAATATCATTCGCTGAATGCATCGTTTGAAATAAAACAAAAAGGTGGACTGCGAAATCCATAATTGCACTATTAGCAACACAACATTCTTCGTTAAACTCATTGAATGGAATTAATTTTCCTTTATTTCTTTATAAATATCCGATGCTGTTAAATATTAATTGTTTGTTAGACATGTGTAGGATGTCACGATCATAAGTGTCAGATTCATTTGAAATCTTTGACATAAAACATGAAATCATAAATTAAATTGGAATAACATTAGTCAGAAATATGTAACATTTAATGATTTACAATCATTTACTTTGGAAATTGAATTGTAATTAAAATTTAGTAAATCAATCGAATTATTTGTTGATCAATTAAAAATTATCCAATGAAAGTGTCTGAAAAGCTCAAGAATATTTATGTTTATGTTTTATGCTTATCTCGCAATCTTGTTAATGAAAAGGTAAGCAAATTAAACTCTAACGATATTAACACTCAGTTCACATCGTTATGGCCTTTTTTATTATTAATTTTCTTGAGATAAATTATTTTTATGAGATAAAATAATAATTTTCTATGGAAGCGTGGTGCATAAATTTGCTGCATTAGTTGCTTACTTGTTAGAAGTTCAAATAAAGACCCGGCACTGCATAAATGAATGGGTTGAAACCATTTCTCGGTAGATATATTGAATGAATTTTTTTCTAAATTTATGGTTTTTGCATAGAAAAGTCTTAGATTGGGTTTAGTATCTTAAGTGGTTCTGTGGCTGCTCCCAAAGTCATCTCGCGGGGATATGATGGAGGAAGGTTTTCTGCTGCTTAATCACATTTATTGATTTCTTGAAAGTTTTTTTGCGAAACCATTAATTATCAATTTAGAGCTGTTATTTATCGTATGGGAGAGTTTTAATTAATTTTATTTTTCTGACATCAGAAGGCAGAACAAAACTTTTCACATAAATCTTTCAAATGAAAGTGAAATCAAAAGTTTCAATTTGGGAATGAAAATTAATTAATTGGTGAAGTGATAAATCATCAAACAAATTTCTGTGCCTTTAAGCAATGATACATTGATTTCAAAGTATTGTAATTATCTCACATAATCATCGCTTTCAAACATTTCTTTCAAATCTATTTGCTCAACATGATGTTGAGACACACGCTCGTTTCCTCTTTCAGTTATATCATAACAAATTTAAGTCTATCGATGAAATGAGAGAATCAATTAATCTTCATGAAGACACAATGAAGAATCTCTCAACTACGCAGAGTATTGAAGACTTTTAATGAAAGGAAATGACACAATAACTTTTATTAACTTCTTAAGACATTCATTGAAAGCGAATGAAAATAAGCAACATTTGCAAATGAAACTCTCGAGTATATAACTTCGATTATTTTGATTGGAAACTATTGATTCGAAAATAAATGTAGGACGTGAGATAACATTAATTTTGTCACTTTAACAGTCAATATGTTCAACACCTTTTTCTGACTGTGTCAAGCAGGTTTTCGTTTTCTCTCAGAGTTCACCATTATATTATATAAGATTGAGATCTTTTAGGTATAAATGCAATTATTCACATGACACCTCAGTCGAGGTCTTTGCAGCATGTTTAGAGCCAATTAAACTCTCGGGGAATTTTTTTCTGTTACCGTTTAAAGTGTTCAAAAGAATTATTTAAGAAGTGCAATAATATGAAATCAACATTTATTCATCTTACTCATATTTATGTTGTCATACTTATTGCTTCTGATTTCCTTCGATTTTCCACTTCGTCTCACCATTAAAAAATGAAAAACTTTGACCTACAGACAAAGTTAACATTTTAGCGACTTTTTTTAAATTCTTTTTATGTTGTGTAAGTTTTTTGTATAACTTATTTGATCAGCGTAATTTTATTCAAATTAAATTACTTACAATTAAAATCATTGTGAATTACGTGTCTAATAGATTGGAATTAAAGCAAAAAAGACTCTTTTCTTGGCATTAACTAAATTCAATTAATTTTTTTTCCTTTATTTTTAATTAGTCGTGCAACAATTTGAACGTAAAATTTAAAAGAAGCATAATGAATGAGTTGAATTTCTTTGAATGGAATGAAAATTTCTTAATCAGATGTATCACAATGTCTCTCAGCGTCTGAGATTACTTGCCTGATCTTGATGCAACACAAAAGCTTTCAAGGTTGGCAAATAATTGCTTCAGGTGGAAGTTATTGCGATTGTATCGGGAAGCATAATTTCGAACTCTGAAGGAGAAACAAATTAACAATGATTTGATTTGACATTTTGTGCACTTTTTGTGGTTCAAGCTCATTTTACATTGTTCGAATTGCTTTGAAAGCTGCTGTCTGACCATTGGAATGTTTCGTCAATGTCCACTTAACAGAATTAGAAAGATTGCTATAATATTATTATGATAATATTTATAAAAATATCCCACGATGGTTTTAGCTCGAAGGCATTAAGAAACATAAGAAAAAAAAAGTTTAATTAAATCTTTACAAGTGTTTATATAAAAAACTATTTGTTTAAGCGTCTGAAAAGCTGTCACTGTCCATTTCTGTCCCTGAAACGGTATTACAATCGGCAAATTGAAACAAATTTGAATCAATGAAACCCAAAATCATGTTGAAATTCCTCAAATGATGTCTTTCCTTGCCTTTGTTGACCGTCATGACATTTCATTTTTCTTTTGTTTATGACTTGTTTATGAAGTTATTAAGATGTGCATTCTTTGTCTGTTTTTCACATCCTTGACTGTTTGTTGAATCACGGATGTTGCTGAAATTCACAAATGACAAATAATTTATTGTCTCAGATGTCCAAAGATATTGCAACAAGAATCCTTTCACTTTTAAATTGTAATTAACACGTTGAAGTCTCTGGGAACTTAAAAAAAACTTCAATTAATTATTTTCTAACCAGGCGTTGCTTAAAGTAAACATATTAAAGTCATTAAAATTATAAGATTTGCATATTCATACAAAGCTTGAAAATAAAATATTAACAAAAGCGTTTAAAACGGTTGTGCGATCTATGTTGAGAAGTTATAAAAAAAAATCCATGGGAAAAAAGTAGAAGAAACATAAATTATAACTCGGTTCGCTTTGAGATTCAAATTAATAGAAAAACGAGTGCAGATGAAGCTATGAATTTAATCCCGTCGCAAACATACAAACTCGTAAACCGATGTCGTAGTCTACTTTATTAAATTAGCTTATATGAATTATTTCCTTTACAAAATCAGACTAAAAGTCGAAGCATTTAATGAGCAAAGCTTTGATATTGATCTGTAAAATTTATGTTTGCTAAAAATATTTAACATCTCTACATTTATCATTTGGATAATAATTTATTCCAACTTCAACTTAAGTTTATATTCAAGTGGTATCGTTTTAAGTCAATAAATTTATACGTGAAATTTTCAACTTTATTCATACTTCAAGATTCTATTTGTTTGTTTTAAATTTTCGAGTACATTCATTAAAACTCACTACACCATAACGATCACATCTCATAAAATTACGAAGCGTTTCAGGCTAAACTTCATCTTTAGCATGAACTCCACCTATATAATTTCTAAAAGCAATGCTAGAAGCAAACAGTTGTGAAATTCGACAAAGCAAACATATGTAAATATATCGATGGTGTGCTCAATTTTGTAATCTTCCGCCAATGCAAATTATGAATATCGTGTTTCAATTCATCGGCCTTAAAAGAGTGTTTTCATGAGTAGCTTATGCTGGTTATACTAACGACTCTTCTTCACCTTTGCATTAACATATAATGCTCTGAATTGTTGAATTAAAGTGTCATGTCATTTCTTAAAAACATTTATTACTTCTCAGTAAGTAATTTAATAAGTTTGAACTGTGAAAACCTTTTTGATTCGTGACTTGATCGTGTCAGAAATAACTTTAAACACTCATTAATTATGCATGAAATTGGACGGTTGTTTCTGTTGTTAATAAACGTTTGCACAAATTCATTCTACGACTACAATTTTTCTATTGAGTTCTATTGTTGAAGAGCATTTGAAGAAGGTAAATGTGTCGATTCAACCTTCAGAACAACTCATTTAACTTTTATATTGAATTATAAAAAGAAGTGAGAAGTTTTCTCATGAAAATCATGTTTGAACATCATCTTGAAATTGAAATGAAGATGTTTTATTAAAACTTTAATAACTTACAAATTATCTCCTTAATTAACAATTGTGATGTTTGATTCTTTTTATTTTTCGGTTTTTTATACCACAAGTAAACCATCAACAATCAATCATTGACGATGACAAATTGGTGGAGATTGTGAGTTATTTAATCAGACTTCAGTCAATTCAATTGAATCATAAACGTGTTTAAAAACAATTCTGATGTTTTGGTGCGGTCCAGTCATTCTTCACTATTCAGTTAGCCAAAATGTTGTGTTAATGGACATGTTAAGAATGTGCGAAGCATTAAATATCCTTGAGATACTTACTTAAGCTCTTTGTTTCCTAAAAACATTCAAAATAATCACAATAAATTGAAAGAAATAACGAAGTTAACATTTTAACGACGGTATTGATCATAAAAAATGGCACATGGGAGTGTTGAAGATTGAAATAAGTAACAGAAAAAGTTCTTCCTTTGAAATAAACTCAAAGAGCTTTGACAGAAATAATTATTACAGTTCTTGTTTTATTTTATGAATCACTGGAACTTAATTTAAAATTTGTAGCCATGAACTCTCATGTCATGATTGGAACCAAAGACAAACCTCGATTATTCGATTTGGCGCATTAACAGTGCAAAATAAAAAATAAAAAATTAATCAAATGGAAACCACCGCAAACTCGCCCTTCGGGGCTGAATTAAAAATTCATCGATTTTTATTTTTTCTGTTCATTGGAAGTTCAAGAAAACATGCGACTGAATTGTTTACAATTCGTTTCTGTTGAATCGTTTTTCTGCTTACTTACTACTCACTCACTACAAGTTATTCATAAACCGACACTCATTCGATCCATTAAAAGCACCTTAAATAAATTCGTTTGAGATGGAAAAGTGGGAAAAGAAGTCAAAAAGTAATCAAAAAGTCAGATCGATTGAATAACATGAAATATCTTGGATCTCCAAAGTGATGTCTTGTCTGGTGCCACACTTTACTCTCAGATTTTAACTTGCATTTAAATCTCTTCGATTGTTATTGTTCAACTCGTGCTTTTTCTTACATATTTTCCATTTCTAAATTTTCACTCTTCAAATTCCTTTGCTTGCTTAATGCTTTATGACCTGTTAAACAGACACGATAATGTTGTAAAATATGAACTATTAAAATAGTTGAATGAAAGTAAAGCCAAAGAGATCTCAAATTGTATCAAGAAATGGAATTTTATTTTCATTTTCATTAAAACATTTTTATTTCATTTCAAACACAAAAAGAGTTGAGTTCATAACTTTGTTTCGATCTAAACCCATCGAATTGAAATACCAAATGTATTAATGAACGGTCATGAAATTATTGACGAAATCGTTTCGAAGCAGCGGAAAAAAATTAATGTTTCGCGAATAGCGACATTTAAAGTTGAAGAGAAATCTAAATCTCTAGAGAATTGTGGGAAAGCTTTTAAGAATGTTGCAAGTTTTATTAATCATCATTGCATGCATTTAAGTCAACCTTCACTTAATGAAAATTAAATCGTAAAGATCACTTCACAATGTGAACTTCATTATCATTGTTAATAAAACATCTGATAAAAATATTTGCATTTATCACATTTGAATTTCAAATAAAACTTGGAATTCAATTATTCAGACTAAAGAGTTGAGGTCTCTGTTTCTTTCAAAGCTTCGTCATCTTCATGTTTCTTTGACATTGCACGAGCGTGATCTTGAATGAATGAATTTGTCTTTTTTTCGTCGTACGTTTAATATTTGCGTAGTAAACAACAAACTTACACTCTGAAAGTCTTGAAAGAAAGAAAATGTGTCTCTCAAACACGATCACTCACATATCCACTGAATTGAATATTTTTGCTCACAAATTTTTCTTTTTTTTTCACCAACACATGAACATTTCAAACGTAAAAAAAGCTTTGTAATGTTTAGGGTCAGTTTGTCATTCTAAGCACATTAACAAACATTGCGTTGTCTTGTCGGACTCAAACATGAATATTTTTTATGACCAATTTATTAATCCATTGTTTTATTTGGTTCATGACATGAGATTGAAAATGTAATATTTGTTTGAAGAACGAGCTTGTTTGCTAGTTCACCGTACTAACATACATTTCATATTTCTCAACACAATAAAACATCGCGATCTCAAACGTAAGTTAAACAAAATATAAATAAAACACGTAATATCAAAAGCTCTCTTTAACGTGGCATTGTTGCTGTTGTTGTTGGCTTCACCTAAACGTAATTCATTCCTTCTCTTCGAACGTTTGAGATCGCGATGAAACCAATTTTAATTTAGTTAGTTTTTTCGTATTCTAGTAACCGATCGGCGTTTTCGTGGTGCTCGGTTTTTTTTAGTTTCTGTTTCTTTCGTGCGCGATTTGAGCTGCAAAATTCTTTGCGCATTTTTCTATCATTTCTTCCTCTCCACCCGTCGTTCACACCAAACCCCACAACACGATTTTTTTCCGCTTTCATGCAAGCCGTCTCGTTCACAACAATTGTTTTAAAGTCTGAGTTTTCATTTGAATGTCGAGTCGGAATGATCTTTCGCGTGCGAGTAGCGGAAAGTGTAAAATTTCTTCTCGCAACTTGTTACGAGTTCAATCAATCTTAATTTGAAATTTTGTGATAATCTATAAACGTGTGTTTAGATGCCTAAAGTTGTCGATGAAATTCCTCAAAGGTGTTTTCCTTGACTTGCCAATTTTTTATGACTCGAATAACATTTTCGGTGTGTTAACAAAATTCGACAAAATATTCTTGAAGTTGAAAAATCGAAGACAAAAAAAAGTGTAAATTGTTTATTTCAACGATAAACTAAACATTTTCAATTGATAATGATTTGAAAAGAAATTGTTGACTCATGGAAAGTGAAAGGAAGTCGTTTGGTCATAAAAGTTTAAAATAAAAAAATTAAGAATTTAAATCTACTAGAAAAAATGAAGAAAAGTGTGAATGAAGATTACGAAAACAAAAACTAGAAATCGAAGCTAGTGAAGCGTCTCCATGCTACCTACGATCATGAAAATTGTCGCTAATTGCCACATACAATGAATCTAACATTTGAAAATAGTGGAAATAGAAAAAAATCAACGCTAAGATGAGCGTTGAAGTGTTTCGCTTGAATGTAATTTAAAAGTCATTAAAAGTTGTTGGAAAATTGAAACACTCAAAAGGTGCACATCAATCGAAATCAATAAAAGATTTATTTTCAAATGTAAAATTGTGTGTGGTAGCCCTTCATCTCATCTTCACTTTTAAGCATCTTATATAACGAAAATTTAAAGATGTTTTTGTTATAAATTCAACATTCTCTCACTTTTTTTTGGTGTTGTAACCTTTTCGCGAAAAATAATAAGCAACTAAATGCGAAACAGCATAAATTGAGAAAACGCACCAAGTGAATGTAATGAAACAAAATCTCTCATCCGAACAGTGAATAAAACATAAATCACACAATAGCGATTTTGATTTGGCGTAAAATTCAAAGACTCAATTCTTAACTGAGTGTTTTCCACTTAAACGCTCATCACAGCACAGCTTGTTGCGTTAGACGAACAGCTAAATATGACGAAGAGTGACGAAAATATTTTTCATCTTCATCTTGATGTTGAATTGCACAAGAACAGTTCTTTACCGTTCCAGTTTCGTTTGTTGCGCTATGTGCGCTTTTCATGTTGTGTCTTTACCTTGGAGTAGCGAAGATTTGAAGATTATAATCTTGCATCGCTAATTGATTCATCAGTTTCCCGTTTGCTGTAGAATTTTACGAGTTAAGAACTACAACATCGCTCAACATGACATGATTCTGATTCTATCATTACTAATGCGGATGAAACAAATGCTTAGATTGTTTTAAGGTCGCAAGAAACTTCTCAATTTAAATATCTAATATGTGAATTATGCAAATGCTTCTTGAACATTTTTTGCAATTTTAATGTTTCCATGCGCTTAAACAGAAGTCATGCCAAGTCACGATCACCATCATCATGTTATGTTAGCGATATGTAGCTCATGTATCAGCAAATTGGCTCTTCCAAAAAGAAGATAACATAAAAGATTCGTCCTATTGTCGTTTCTGTTTTGTTGGCAGCTTACAATATCATGTGACTTGCTTTTCTTCTCTCTTAAAATATTAATAAACATAAATTTTCCATGTAACATGCCAATAATAGCTGATTCGATGCTTTGCTATAAAGATTTTCACACGACTTCTCATTTGCTTCAAGTATGGTCGTGTTTCGTGTTCATCCATTGCGAACTTCAAAAACTTTTACATAATTTTTATTTCTTTCTTCTTTTACTTTTGACTCTTGTGACTCGAGGAGAGTTTATTGGGCGGTGTTTGGGGACAGTGCCGTGTTCATATGAGTCTGTTATTAACATTGTTATGTTTAAATTGAATATGAGCTTATAATTAATTGACAAGGGGTGGCGATGACAAGCTTTTTTGTCAAAAACTTTCACATGGTACACAATCAAATTCTTGTCTGTCGCGGGTTGTGAAGTTTTTCTTTCCCAACTTTGGATTTAAAACTCTTGAGGAATTTCCTATATCGATTTCAACATTCCATTGTATAATTTTACATGCATGAACGATTTTTTATTTCTATCTTTGTGTATGATTATTGAACTAATCAATCGCAGTTTATGATAGCAACGCGTCTTTTGAACATGATGGAACACCGGAGAAGCGAGTTAAATGATGAAGAAGCTTTAATTATGATTCGTATCAATATTTATGTTCATACTTCAATAATGATGAGTCATTACTTAATAGTTAAGATAAATGAAGCATGTCATTGAAGTTTAAATTATCGTTCTACAAGTTATTCATTAAAATTTTATTACATTTGAACACAACTACAAAATAACTTCAATTGAAATCGTCTTTGTACGTCAGTCTGATGCGTGATTTCAACACTGTCTTAGACATGATTCTGCTGTCGATTTAGTACTTCAATTTTCTTCATATTAAAGAGCATCGAGATGAATCACTTGTCATAGGTCGGCGTGAAAAATTACTTCACATAACAAAAGATTTCAATGCGTTGAATGGCGACGAAAAGATTTATTGACTCGTGTTTTGGAATGAAAAATATTAAAAATATAGAACAAAGTAATTTTCATGGTCTAAAAGTTTTTAAAATTCGCACGAGATCACCGAAAAGTAAACTTGAAAACGAAAGTTTATAACGTCATGGGAAGAAGTTTTTCAAAGAATTTGCTGAAATTTATTCTACTCAACTCGACATTAATTTTTATCTCTTAATTTTGTAAACTTTATTGTTTACCTTTAAGCGATTAAAATGTCTTAACGCTGCACTGGAACTACCTTCGCTACTGTTTACCATGAAATTTTTGCTGATATCTAATATTGACGAAAGAAGTAAATAAATTAAAGTTTTTCTTGAAACAATAATGAATTTGCGACCTTAACATTGTTGTCTTCTGGCTATTAATTATTTAGTTATTTAGTAATATCAGTTGGTAGTTTAGTTTTCTGAAGTTGATTATTGCTTTTTAATTTCGTGACAGTGTTTATTGAGACATTAAGAAGTCGATTTTGTTTTATAATTAAAATGTTAGCGGAGAATGCTATAGGGTTGAGTAGATTACAAAATCTCGTCACGTCTCTATTTATAAGAGTTTTAATCAAGCGGATGGTTAATGAAATGCAGCTACGCAATTATAATCGAAACTATTACGAATCAAGCTGACAGCCCCCGGTGCGATTTCGATCTTTCCACTTCTCAGCATATCGTTGTTATTAAGTGCTTGCTATTACATTATATTTATGTTTTAAATCATGTATCATTTATTTAATGTTCCTTGAATGAAATCTTTACTTTCGTTACCTGTCATTAAACATTGACTCGATCACAAGTAGAGAATGTGCACGTTATAAGCTTTTTGTGCTTCAAATGCTTTCCAATTTCCAATATAAAATAAAAATAAATTTAAAACTTCAAAGGAATTTGTGATCGACGTTTGTCGAGAAATTGCGATTAATCAAAACTTTTATCGAACTTTCTTAAAGCTTTTGTTTTGATCGGTGAGAGTTTAATTCACAATGAAATGAACGAGAGATTAGCAACTTGTTTTATTAACTTCTGGTCATTATTCTCATGTTGTTATCGGTAAATGAATTGACTTTCATGTTGCAAGTCAATCTTTCAATAAATTCCAATGTTGTTCTATTCAATTAAATTCCATTCGATAAAAACTTATAAAGTTGAATATCTTTGAAAGGGAAAACGCGGTCATATCGTAAAATACACAACTTCAGCGTTTTCTTTTTATGAATGAAACTGAAACTGAAACTTGTTGGCGTTCAATCCATTTTATAGCATAGAAGTCCAAAGAAGGTAAAAAGCGCCGCAACAAAGAAATGTTACATCATTCAAATGAATATTCCTTTGCTCTCTTTCATACACAATTTTATGCTCTATTTTATTCACAACTTCGTCTCAAATTGTTATTCTATTGAGCGTGCAAATGAAACATGAAACTGCATCGATCTTACATTATTTAATGTTACATTTTGCATGATTCGAAATGCTTATTTATGTCAACTACTTGCGATGTCAGTGCGATGACCAATTTGAGTTGAGGAGTGAAGAACAATGAGACACTTAATAAACTTCAAGTGTGAGATCAGAGATTTCACACGACACCGCTCTGTGTCAACTGCACAATAATAGTCTCATATATCAGCTTGTTACTAACGGTCGCGCTATGACAAGAGACACAAAAGCCAAATGAGATTTTTACACCTTCGAATCACAACGCGTTGAGAAATTAACTTGATGTTTCACGATGATTAAGTTTGTATTTTCTAACAGTGTGTTTAACTTCCAGATCAGACTTTTAGTTTGTTGTTGTTATGCAATCAGAGAACCGATTTTTGTTTTCTTTTCTTAGATGCTTGATTCGTTTTATAAGATTGCGAAAATTACACAGACTCCGACATGTTATGGTAGCGTGTGAAATTATAATTTAAATGTTAGCGGTTGAAATGAGAAGAATTTCCAATGAAATTTTTTTTATTATGATTTGTTTGAATGGCGTTTGAAAGTGACATTGAAAAGTTTGATGAAATTTTTGTGGATATTTGATGATCGTTCAGTGAGTTACAAATGCAGTTGCGTGCAATTTATTTTATTGTTCTTCATGTTAAGCGTACAATGAACACAGTCATTTGTTTAAACGATCAATTAAACTCAATGATTTTATTTTTGGAAGCCGTAAGCGATGTGAAAAGAAGGAGTTGTAAGTAATTTTAATTGCCACTTCCTTTCAAGCCCCTCCAAACAAAAGGCGAAATAATTAAAATATTCATCTTAGCTATGTTTTATTCTTTTTCTTCAACTGACCATTTGCGTAAGCTTTTGAAACACAAAATTCCTGTTGGACATAAAAGAAATAAAAACGTTCGTTCACCAATTACATTCACATCACGTATTGTAACTTTCATGAATTGAGTCTTCTCCGACCAACAAAGAAAACCTTTTTAATTGTTTTCCATGAGTCAACCAGCTGACAACATTGCAAATCACACTGATTCCATATAATCTTAAATTTCTCCACGACATTCATCAGTTGTTATTTAGGTTGGTGACAAAAAGTGAACTTTAATGCAAATTATGAGGACAAAAGAGTCATTGTGTACTTATAAGATCTAGACAAAGGAATTAATTAAGAAAGTTGAAATGTGCAAAATGAGAAGACGTAAAGTGAACAGGAAAAAAATTCTAAACTGAATATTTCAACTAAATAACGCCAAAAGTTTTGTGATTTGAATTTGAATTAATTTGAAAGTTAATGCTTCAAACCTGCCACGAAATCTATTAAATAAGTTCTCCACTTGCGGGAGAGAATGTAATCCTTATGGTTGTCATTCTACTTCTCGTGCCATCCTCAACTTCCGCGTCGCTCACAACATCAACATTCACAACATCTCTTTCATCAACGCCTGCGAAATATAATTTAACTAATAGTTCGACTTCAACTCGGCCTCCACTGTCAACCAATTATGGACCGAGTTCATTTAACCATCAATCGAAGTTTAAGAAAACGCCGGATGCAAATAAAAACTACTGCAGAGAATATGTTAATCATGTAACGCGAATAAATTTTTCTACTGATTATCCACAGATTGAAGGCGCCGGTGACGAACCTGAAGCTGTCGTTAAAGAAGGTAAACAAATATTATGATTTTAATTGAATTCTCATTCAAAACAAATTCTCCTAAGCATTGTTAAACTTTTATTTCCGCCCATCACAATAATCATTAACAATATCAACATAACTTAAATTGTGTTTAATCAGATTAAAGCCTTGCAAGCAATACTCGCCCTTGAAAGAAGCAACATAGACAATTATTTATGTTCGTAAACACTTTTTATGCTAATGCGAACATATAAAAAAGAACAAATTTGAATCGAATCAACAGATTGAATGCTTGTTGCTTTCAAACGATACCAAACGCACTGAACCATTAATAATTTTACGTAAATTGATTTTCATTTGTTAAACTTGCGTTTTTTTCTTACATTTTTTATCTCGACATCAATCTTGTTCTGTTAATTTGTTCAACATCCTTAATAACGGGATCCCGCTGTTCTTAATTATATCGAATTAAAAAAGCGTCAAATTCATTGACCTTGACAACCTTTCCAGTTAACTTCTTTTCCATTTGATTACATTTGTAATTTATAAGATAAATTGACTTTGTGATCACTTTAGAAATTTAGTAATGTCAAGGAAATAACCAAAAGAATTCCAACTTTTTATTTATGCTTCAGCAAGTAACTAAGTGCACATAGAGGTAATCAAATTCATAAAGTCGTGGAAGAAACCTGCTTGAATGCTTTTGTTTTCAAATAGGTTTTTGTATCTTTTCATATCTATCTCAAAGTTCTCATGTTGACTTAATCTAAGGTTAAGATGTGGTTGGAATAATAATATCGATTCAAACAGAATTATTTACAAACATCAGGTGTCTCATTAAAGTATCTATGAGAAATAAATTCCCTGTGAAATATGAAAATATTCAATTTTCCACAGCTTAACATTGACATTTTTTAATATAAAAAATAATTTATTACGATATTAGATGTTTGCAAATGCAATGAACTGCCTAATATTTACAATTGACCGATAAAGTTGTTTGTTTATGAAACATACATAAATAAATATTTAGGGAGGTCTCAAATATTATTTTTGGTAGCTAATTATTGTTTTCTTTTTCGAAATTCCATTGTTGTTTTTTTATCAGATTTTGCAATATTTATATTCATTGCATAACACAATTAAAGTTTAAAGTTTCTTTCACGTAAACGTAAATTGAGCTTTTAAGCAGAAAAAGCTTTTTTTTACTGTTTCTCCAAAAATACTGAAGAGGGCGCTGTTTTAGCACTTGGCGTACGTAACGTAAACGTATCATGACGTTAAAGTACAAAGCTTTGCGATCATTCAACTTGAATAAAAAACTTTTTTTACTTTAAAGTTTAAACTTACTTAACATTGAAATTTTATTTAAAATTTTTAGAAGAAATAGTAACAAAGCGTAAAACTGAATTGACAACAACAAAACAAATCGAAACAAGAGTCAAACGACAAGTTAAATTTGAAGATGGCAAAGTTATTGAAGACACTGGACCAATTGTGTCAACAGCGAGTATGAATTTAAAAACATTTTGTGTGTGTCGTATCTTAATTAGTCATTGATGTTTTTTACAGCGACGGAAGACACGGATAAAGTTGAATCTGAAGAAACAGAGGTGAAATAATTATTGAAAATTTCAAGTGAAGTGTAAAATCAAATGTTTTATTTTCTTTTAATAGCGAAAAACACTCGGTGAACCCACTGATGTTGTTGACGGCCCAGCTGCTTTACAATTCAACAAAAATGCACTCAGCTTTGATTCTAGTCCAAAACATCTTCAAACAACAAATCTTGTTATGGGAGCAAGAGACGACGGTCTTGTCCGTGAAGAGAAAGAAAATCGTGTCGTGTCGCGTGACGACACAACAGAACTAACTGAAGTCGAAGACATTAAACATTTCGGTGACTTCTCAGATGCGGTGAGTTTTTAATTGTTTTTATTATTAGAACTGAATGAACAAAAAAGAAGAAAGATTCGTTTCAATGAACCTTCAGATGCTTAAATGAGTTAGCAATGTTGTACATGATTCATTATACTCGCTTATCCATGACCGTTTCGCGTATAAGATTTTTTAAAGAAATTCCACAAAGCGCGATAAACCGTCAAAATATTACTAACCTGCCGATGGGTGAATACTTCGAGTCATAAATTATTTAAACTCGCACATTCCTGGTCTGGAAATACCGAAAATGAAACACTTGTAATCATCCAGTTGTAAATATGACTCGTGATTACGAAGTCTTATTTAATCTCTTTTGAGTATTTTTGCAGCCTCGGATCTTGAAAGTGAAATTGAATATATTACCATTTCACTGGCCTTTTATTTCTTGCTTTTGTTGTTGTGGTTATGCAATGGAACGGACCAGAAGAAGTTTTCCTTTGCATTGTCCATTACTGAATGATATAATTTTTATTTTCTCTTCTTTACTTTTCCCTTGCCTCGAAGCTCATTCAGATCATCAAATTACTGAATGCTTCTTTCTAACATTTCATTTTCTCAGTCACATAATTTCTTCTGCATCGCGAGAAACATTTCACTACCCGCAAATTAAATTAATTGATTATGTGATATGAACTTGAATCGTATTTGTGATCACAATTTTAATTTGTTTTACAGTCGCATGTGAACTATAAAAAGTTTGAAACGAAAAGAAATTCAAAACTAATGAACACTTGATAAGGTTCTACAGAAAAAAATAAAATAATAAAAGTTGTGCATGGCTGTCGTGCAGTCATTACGCAGGCAGCGATTAGCGATAAGAGCGCCGCTATGGAGAACCATTATGAAGTTTTAATTAAAGATAATGGTTGTCGGTTAATGATTGTTACATGCTACAAATTTGTCATGAGAATTTTCATCTTAGTCGATATGACAATGACAAGAGAGCATCATATCTCAGGTTCTTTCACTTTCATCTCATATGTACGACAATTTATGTGTTTCAATCTTAACTACTATCATAACTTGTAATTACTACGTATGGTTTTATGAATCAAGATTCTAAAAATAATTAATTTAACGACTTTTGCTTTTATCTTTAAAATTCATTTCACTCGCACAATAATCTTGAGATTTCATTTTAATCAACAAATAGCTTTTGTACCCTGCAGTAAACAATAAATCAGGAGGTTTTTTTCTTTTGATCATCACTGTGAGAATTGTTTGTAAAGATTGTTTTATTTCATTTGCATGGCAACTTTATTTTTGTTGATGCTGCATGCCAATGTCTCTCAGTATTATGTGAGAAAAAAACAAACAAACAAAACTAAAGACAAACAAGTCAAGATTATTTTTAACTTCTCTCTTTCTGTTGACTTCTTCATTCTTCACAATCATCTAATGATGACATCAGTGTTGAGAGTTTCATAATGTTAATTAATCCACAAGCACCGGGTTTAATGTCTTCTTTACCTTTTCTCTACGCGCTAAGAAGTGCTTTAATCAAGTGAATGACAGTTAAATGCTTTTGTTTTCTCGAGACCATCGAGACTATAAAAAAACTTCTTCTTTGATGGAGCAAACCAAACTGCTTATAATGTTTAGACTTTCCGGTCTAATTCAGCTTAAATATTTTTATTTCGAAGATTTTTCACTTCAGCATTGTTGAACTGTTAGTTCTATGTGTAATTAAGACAGTTCTTGTATAATCTTGACAAAAGTTGTTCCCGATATGAAGTTATTAAAAATGTCATCACGTTAATGAAGCGTTAAAAGATTTCTTTTTGTCACTTAATCTGACATTGCATTGTTCAATAATAAAGTTGAAAAATATTTCTCTCATCCATTTAAAGAGAGAGGAATGCGATAGAAAATCTTTTAATGGAAATCTTGCAGCACGATGTTTAAAGAAGGAAAACCAACACATCGATCGATATATGAACATTCAATTGAGGAAATTAAAGAACAACATAGAAGTTGTGAATGCATGATTTATGCTGTTCCCTCATTTTCGTCTATTGATGTCGTTTCAACTACTTACAAAAACAATCAAAGCATCTCATCGCGTTTAGCTCATCAGCGATATGCAAATATAAACAAATTAAATGAGACTCGTTGTTGTGGCTTCTCTTTTTCCTGAATGTTTGTTTTATGATGCAAAAAAGCATACATTTATGTTGTAAAACATTAATTTAGTTTGATGTTTTCAAAGATTCTTTTCTTTCTTTAGTTATTGTTAAATAACTTTAAACTGTAAATCTTATAAAAAGAAAAAAAGACGAGAGTTGAGCTAAAAATTGACTTAGCAAGATGAGAAGAAAAGAAACAAAAACAAAAATAGCAAACATGGGAATATTACCTTTTATATTCAATAAATATTTTGCAATGATCGGCAACGAGCATAAAATGGTGAAACAAATTCATCTCCATCATTCGAAAACGTCGTTTTTATTTCTTCTTGCTTTGCTTTTCGATTTAGTATGCTTACCGCGTAGTAAACAACGAGATTGTGCAACAATTGATCTTAACAATAAATTAAAAATCAACAAGAAGTTTTATACGTTTATATGTATCGTACACAATGCATCGTTCGACAGGTTCTCGCTCTCATTGAACAGAATGGGATAACATTATGGATACTTTAATAGTTTTATTGAACATTTTAAGCGCAATACTTGCTGCCTTATAATCCAGTCAAACATGATATCTTGTGCAAGGTTAGCTTTTCATTTCTATTGGAGAAATTTTCTTTTGACTTTTGTTTTCATTACTTTTGGTTTTTGCATGCTGTCAATGACTTTCTAAAAGCGTCACAAACAACCAGATTCAACGTATTGAAATGTCAAGGAGCGAGTATGTTGAAAGATCTTTTAAAGAATAAAAACAATGATATGATATTAAATATTGCGTAAAGGAAAAAAGTGAAAGTTTCACTAGTTAGATATCACATTGCATATCATTTTCTTTTATTTCGATATTTCATAAAAGATTCAAATTATACTTGGACTTGTTGTTACTAAAAACATTAATTAATTTTGTTGTGAAACATATAAAAGAAAATTTTAATGCAGCCAAACCCAACATCAAAGATTAAAATGTCTCGTAAATTTTTAAAATTTCGAACATTCCATTCTTAATTATTTTTCTAGTTATTATTTATATCTGCATGTAGGTACAGTTCTTAGTGTAGATATAGCTAAAAATGTATTTTCCACTTGTACTTGAATTATTATTAAAATTGCAATTTTTTAACGAGTTCAACAATGTATCCGATGACGGCGTAACAAACTGAAACAACCGCAGACTGAATGAGTTCTTAAAGTTATCCACTTTTAGCTTCACCTTGAAAGGTCTCTTTAAGCCTGGAGACACTCAACAATCTCAAGACTTTGCTTCGCTTTGGGGTTTTATTATAATTTATATTTATCTCTATTGCACATTTTTCAACTAAAACATTCACATGTGAATGAATAAAATGCTTGCTATTGCGTTAAAGAAGAAATAAAAATTACTTGTTATTGAAACAAAATTTACATAAATTCCTATTAAGTCAATCTCTTTCAACCGAAGTGATTTCGTAACATTAGCCTTAGAAGTGCATTATTTCAATCTCATAATTCATTTATTTAAGATTCTATCTGCATTTTTAAATTGTTCAAAGTGGTTAAGATTAATATTTTCAGCCCTTCGGTAGTATCGAAACAAAAGGCAAGCATAACCGACGACTATAATTATCTGACTAAGGAGACATTTATTGTTCGAAAACGAAGCCATCCTCCAAAGAACGTGAGATGAATGTAAAGATATTCTTTCTCATGTTCGATACCCATAGACGCAATCTAAATTGAGATGAATGATTCAATTATTTTAGAACCTCCCCAATTTGTTGCCCGCTCCTTATACGATCGTCTTCGAACTCTAATCGTCAATTTTTCATCCTTGCACGTCAATAAGCATTCGCTTCAAATGATTTCAATCATTTTCTCACAACACGCCGATTTGCTTTTTATTAAACAAAGAGCCCACAATGTATATATACATAATGAAGCAACGAAGACAATAAAAAAGATGCTGGAAAATTATTAAATTGTAGAAGAAGCATGAAAATGCTTTTTTTTCTTTCCTGCATCTTCGCTGCTTTTTTGTTTTCAGTTCTACCTTCGTCTACTCTCAAAAGAAGCTCATCCACTAAGCATTTGAAGCATTAAAACAATTTAACCCATGAAGATACTGACGGAGAAGCAGTTTAGAAGTCTTGGCGAGAGAAATCTGCAGTCACAAAAATTACTTAGCAGTCGTTAGCTTTACTTAACATTTTTTTCAGACGGACTTGTTGCATTCAAGAAAGAATGAAGAGAGGAAAAACAATATTTACGAATAATAAAAGTGAATAGCAAGATGCTTAGTTGTTTAACGGCTAATAATACACTGAATCTTATGCTATAATATGTTGTTGTCTTTAATAACTTTAATGCGTTGCTTTTCGTTATCTGCCATCATTTTATGTATCTCAACATTCAACTTGCTTTTTATGTTGCATTTTCACGCGCTCACCGAGCAAATTCCTTAGAAAATATTTATGTAGAAGTTGAAAGTTGATTGATTCTTTTATATTTATAATCATCAACATTGAAACATAAAAGTACAAGCAGTAAAAAAAAAGTTTTGTCAAATTTAATTACGTTTGTGTTACAATTTAATCAAGAAAATCATTTGCAAAGTTGTTATGATTCATATGCAATTTTTTTTTATTATTATTATTAAAGCTCTGTGGTTCTTGTGCTGTGCACGATTATTGACAACGAAAAGATTATTATAAGATATTTGCTCGTAAATTTAATCGAACTTGGCTCGATACTCGGCAGGAAGAGAAGAACTCAACAAGATGCTCTTTTTCAATTTAATTAAAGCGTATGTTTTCATTTATGGGTGTGAAGGGAAGCTAGAGCGATTGGTGCACACGAATATTCTTTGTGAACCTTCATGGGAGCTTCGCTTAAACATTGCAAACAACTAAGCAAAACTAACGGATTAGATTGATAGTTTTTCGTTTTGAGTATTATGATATTCAACAAGTTCTAATTATAGGTCATTATGAGGTGCTGAAAGTAAACTCCCAGTCACTGTCAGAGAATCGCGAGTTATTGCATCTTGTTAGAACCTTTAGCCATGCAATGTTTAGAGTCTGTCGGATGTTTATCATGAAGAAATAAGAGGCAATTTATAACATTTTTCTAACATAACAGAGATGAAAAAGGTTAATTTAGGTTTTTACCGTAGTCTTACGTTTCTTTTCCGCATTTTATCATCGCTATGATCACAACTAAAGAATTTGAAACTTAAAATATGCGCTTAGTTGATTCAAGGATGCCCTGAAAATCTATTCATAATATTTCAAAGTAATTGAATCATTTCCTTGTTTCGAAGATCTCAAATACATGATTAACATTCATTGTTGTGCAAAATTATTCTTTTGCATTGAATTTCAAGTTTGGTTTTTGGTTTTATTTCATCAATCAAGTTTCAATTTAAACTTTCTTATCAAAAATGAAAGTTTGATCTGTAAAATTATCAGCCTCAGTCAAGCATTCAACTCGGCCACCGGACAAGATATGTGTTAATCTCATAAGTCGATAACATGATTGCATTTATTGAATACTTGCACCACTTAGATTTCAATGTTCATTCGTAGCACTTTAAATAAATATTATGCTTATGCGGTTTGTTTACTTTTAATAATTGATTTAATCGCCTTGGGAGGAAATGTAACATTTATTTCTCTCCATTTCATTTCACGTATAATCGTTGGTAGATTTGGGTCGGATTACGAAATCCTTTAAATAGAAGGTAAAGAACTTGTTATGAGATTTATCAAAATGATATTTAAATGAAAGAAACGAATCGTGTTTTATGCTTAGCACCATTAAGAAAGCTTCTGGATTAGCAAATAAAAAGTGAGAAATTACACAATCAACAATTATCTGTTTGCTGTGATGTCACTAAAAGTAAAATAAATAAATTTCAAGTATTGCGATATAAAAATCCGAGGCCGTTATGTCTTTAAATGATGCGGCGCAGCGAGCGAGAAACTCAACAAATGTCGTAGGTCGCAAAAGTATTTAAAACAACGATCAGCGATTAATAGAAATCTAAAATTAATAGTTTCATGTGTTTGTATAATTAATTAAACAACATTTAGCTGAGGCAATTGATTTTATTTATTATCGCCTATCTACGCCCCAAAAGAAACTTCGTCAAGCTTTAATTTAATTTCGCATATCATGAGAAAGTGAAATAAAAATTTAATCTCGACCAATGAACCTTTGGACAACCAAATGTAATTTGCAAATATTTTTCTCGTTGTTTTTTCTTTTGAAATAAAATAAAATAAAATAAAATAAGATAAATATCAATACCAAAATAAGCTTTTAACAACTCGAAATCCGATACACACAAATGAGATAATAATTAATAAAATCTTACAAACTACTTTCCAAGTTTGGACATTAGCATGCAAGAGATTTTTTTAATTTATTTTACGAGACTCCATTCGTGTTTTAATTATAAGAACATAAACCAGTAGCCTGAGCCTGACTGTTTCATCGACTGCAAAAATTAGTTTTAAGATAAATTCCATCGATTCATAAATTATACTAAAAGAAAAATATTTGCAGATTGGAAATGGAATAAATTTATAAAAAATTACGATAATTAAAGGGCTTTTACTGAAAATACTTTTTAAAGCTCTCCAAGACTTCATAGCATGTTCCTTTAAATAATTTACGTGTTTAAGTTTTGCATGTGACAAAATATAAATTATGACGATTAAAATATTTCATTTCAATAACAAAACTTTCCATGATTGCGACACAATTTTACAACACAATAAAGTTGAGATGGCGAAGAAGAAAAAACATTTTAAGCAGAGCACCCAAAAATTAAAAGTTCAATCAACTTTCTTTGAAAACAGATCGTTTTGCTTTGTAATGAATGATTGGAAATCTGAAAGCGAGACAACTTACTGAACAGCAACCCGTTAAGATTTTAAACAGCGTAAAGCGTCAATGGGCAATAGTCAGTGCAAGCCACAGATTCTAATCGAGCTCGAGCCATTTAAAAAGTTTTTCTTTTTCCTTCTTTCGTTGTAATTATGAAATTTTTTTTCTTTATTTTGCGATGACTCGTGAGACGAAATTCTTTCTTTATTTTTGTTTAAGAATTCTTGGTGGATAATCGATGAAAGGTAATTTATCAAGATGACCTAAATAAAGTTAGTTAGAACTTCATCGAATGCCGCTAATAATGAAAAAGCAAAACTCAAGCAACATAATCGAGATGCAAAGCTCAGGTAGAATAAAAAGTGATCAGGGTCAAGATGATAAGCAATTTCATCCACAAACATTCATTTTGACAAACGATTCTTTAATATCTTTTCGCATTTTTCAGGAAATTAAAAAGTTTTGTCGATTTCGATCTTTGTTTTTGAAGCTATCATCAAATCTTCATTTAATATTTAGTTAACGACTTGAAGCCTTTCGCAATTTTGTTTATACGAAAATCTGCCACTGATATTCAAACACTTTCGATCTTTTTCTTTTATATCCATCAGAAAAGTAACGAAAAAGTAATAAAAGAATTTAAATCATCATGATGATGGGAAAACAACAGCAAATTACATATCATTTGTCTTCATCAAAACGAAATAATTCGATGGAATCACTAAAAACAAATTCGTTTAATTTGTGCTATCTTATGGTTAGAAGCGATGCTTTGATTTCCATCATGTTGAAAAGTTTATTGTGATGGTTGTTGGTGAGAGAACTTCTGGCAAAGAATGTTGTTTCAATCCCATCAAGAGCCGAGAATAATTTTAATCTCCATTGGTGATCTCGGACCCTGAAGAATTGAAAAGAAGAATTTTTCTTTAGATCTATCACGGATAATTATTTTTTGTTTGGGGCGCTGTGATATCATACAAAGTGTTTGACGGTCATCTCTCACCTCAAGCATAATTTGCAATACTTTCAAAAACAAATCTTGATTTGATGTTAATGTTAATTTATGTCTGACTTTGGGATTTTTCAATTCAGAAAGAACACTAAAAGAAATTTTGTTTTGAGTTCAACGACATATTCTCTCGTGTTTCAACCTTCGCGCGAAAAAAAAATCATCTTGTTCCGAATGTTTAATTTATTCGATAAACAGTTCGCTTTTAGGTGTGTTTGGGTTTCTACGGTTTTTGACTTTGTGTAAGGTTAATTTCACTCTAGCCCATCCCGCATTAGCCGCAAAAGCTTGCCATCAGCACTGTTTGACTATTGGCACAGCATAAACAGCTCATTTTGCGATTTGAGCTTGAGAAAGCACATCACAACCACAAATCGAATGTTTGTGCGCTTTAATGCGAATATCAATTAGTTTCAGTATCAGTCAATTTGCTGAGAGACTTCACGCTGCTTGCTTGGGGATATTTTTTGGTCTTTCTTTGTACTTTTCTTGTTATTCTTTTTTCTTTATTTAACATTAAAAATGTTCTCGATCAAATGCGATTAATTTAACAATATTTTTGAAGTTGTTCTCTGTTTTATTATGATATTTTGATGAAGGAACACGACACACGGACTTGATCCCCTTTCTTACAAAGTTTTTTTTAAACAAATTTGAACTACTTAAGATAATTTTTGTGAACATGTTTAATTCATTATAAATTCAGAGCAATCATGTTGATGACAATGCACGTCCATAAAAATTCTGCTCAAATCCTTAAAAGAGAACATGAAGTGAATAAATTTAGAATCAAAGTTCATGATGAAAAAAATGTCGAAAAATATGTGAACAAGTTTTTGTGATCAAGTTTTTAAATTGGCGATGTCGTGTTTTTGTGTTGGCTGGCAATCGAGTAGAGTGTTGGTGATATGAAATTCTCTGCAAGGAAGCAGTTTCGCTGATAATTTCAATATGAAGGCGGATGTTTCGAAAGATAATTTTGACTGATTTTCATTTTATTTGTCTTTTGTTGGGAAGAAATCTTTTATAATAAGATTTTCTCTGTAAAGAAAGGATGTTGACAATTGATTCCAATAATATTTGAAATTCTTTCTATTTCTTACTTATTTTTAATCTCAATTAAAACTTCTTGATCACTGAAATGAAAGAAATTGACGAGGAAGAAAAAAGTAGCAATAATGTAAAAATTAACCTTGATAAATAATTGTTTTCAATTCTTCTGAATACCGAGAGACACAAAAAAGCAGATGAGGTTGAAACAGAAGAAAAAAAAGATGAAAATCAATGAATGGAGAGGAAGACTTGGTGGAAATTGGCTTTGCTTATAAACATCACCGACACAATCTTCACAATGAGAACTTTTGTTGTGCTTTTACTAGAAAAGATGCAATTGAATTGTTCACTAAAGTGTGTCCAATATTGAACAAAAGAAATCATCGAACAACGAAGAAGAAGTTTAAAATCTAATTTATTATTTAATCAGACGCCGCTGCAACAATAAAAAGTTCCAAAAGATTGGAATTTCCTTCTGACACCTTTTCGTTTTTTTTTGTACTCTTTAACTAGCAATTCCCGTCGACTGTCTTTTAAGTTTCATTCTTCGTGACTTTTGAAATGTTTTTGGCATCAATTGTAACCATCGAGAGCTTCAGCAGAGTTTATCTAACACTTAACAGTGGAAATTATCTGAAAACTCAGCAAGTAGATATTTTGGGAAAGAAAATTGACAAGAACCAAGTCTAAGACGTTTTATGTAATTCGTTTCGTTCAAATCATTATGGATAATGGGAAAGCCCAATGATTTCAATCAACAAACATATTAAGAAAGCATCAACCTAAGAATTGAATTTACGAATGTTTCTCATTCTTCACGATTCAAACTCATTTTTTATTTCTTTCCACTTGACTTAATGCTGATGCTTGTGATCTTTTACGTTCTCGCGTTCTACAAAAGCTGCTTCTGCTCTTATTATGCTGAGAATTGATTTAAAATCAATTAAACTATGCAGCGATGAAGTCGGAAAGCGATTAATTTATAATAACCCGAATTGTGAAACAAACAAATTTAATTAATCTTTAATTAGTGTTTAATGCTCTTCTTTTCTTCTCTCATTCCAAACGTTGAATCGTTTCAACTATGAAGATTGTTAAATTAACGAAACAATCCTTTAATTAATTCAAGACTATGTAGATTTTGTTCTCGGACTTTGGATGTCGACGAACAAGAGAAGCAGGAATAAACGAAGGAAGTCTTAATGCTACTGATTCAAGTTGTCTTCAGTTTAAAATTGAAAAAGAAAAATGAACAAAGATAAAAGAAAATTGTTTTTAGAAGACGGAAGAAAATTTAATCGGTGTGATCATTTTTTTTTTGCTTGCTCGTTATGTTTATAAAATTAAAGTTGGTGATAGTAATCATAAATTCTCCTTATTATATTTTTGCGATTGTCGTCTTACTATTAAAAATAAAAGCCACAGAATAAAGCAAGAAAAGGAAACCACGAAAGCTAAAACAGAAAAGAAATCTTTACTGCGTTTAAAACTGAATTCTAATCGTAAGAAAGCCAAAAATATTCCAAATAATGTTAACAAGACATGAAAGCAATGATACAAATTTTAAAATTTTTGTTGTTTGCAATGTTTGTTATAAAAAGCAATTTCTTTTCATTATTTTTCTTTTTCTGTCTCGAGAAGCAAGTCGAAAAAATATAAAAACAGACAACCGAAGCAAACACACACAGCTCACCGCAGCTTCTTATGAATCGAAAGGAAAGAAAAAGACACGAAACATTCCAACGAGCTCACTCGGTTTAGTCTTACAAGAAACGCCAAACTGAGCAGAGTTTTACAGCGGCAGTCGCGCGCAAATTTTTTTTTACTCTTTCGTGATTTTCATTTTTATGAGTTTTTAAAATTCAAGGAAAATTGAAACAATTTATTGCGTTAATTGATGCTTGATTAACATTTTTTAAAGCCGGATAGAAAGAGTTTACAGTGTTTGTAATTGACCCAGTTTTCGGTAAAATTTAAAATTTACGAAAATTTTTTATCGATCATTTAATTTGTTACATAAACAAAAGTAATCGCTTAAAGCTCAAGAGACTTTCTGGTGAAAAGCTAAATAAAATATGTTGTGAATTTTAATCCACCTTCGATTCTTTTGTGGCGCTGGAAAACATTTAAATTTATTTCATAAATACGAGGAGAATGTGCCGCTTGTATGCCGATAAAAATTAAAATGTAAAGACAACGAGAAAAAAAATGATCGGAGTTAAGGTCAGCCCGCAGTGTAATGTGCATTTAAACAATCTATGCAAAAATATGCAAAATTGATGGAAAATTGACTTTTTAATATAAAAAGTATTTTTGTATTTTATACAGTCGAACTGAGAAATAAAATTTGAATTTGAAAGTGCAAGTCGTGTGTCGTGAATTTTAAATTGCAAATTTAATAGAAGTTAAAAAGATTGTTAGAAGCTATCGAGATCGTTTTGACTAAATTATTAATAGAAAGACCTTAAAAAAGCAATTATAGACACATCATTTAATAATTGATTAATCAATAAAAAGAAAGCAAACATCAAATTAGATAACAAAGTTCAAATTTTGAAAAGAAGAATTATTAGATGAACATTTAGAGTGAGATTATAACGGTTTGCATCACTAAAAACTGAGGTGGTGAAGATATATTTAAAGCGAATAATAATCAAAACAGTCAAGTGGATTCTTCATAAAAGGCAGTGGAATTATTCTCTTATTCAAATCGTGTTGTTGTTGAAGGTTTCTTAAAGAACTTTCAAAGAAGAACATCGAAGAGACGAGAAGAAAATCATTATCATTATTAGACAAGAAGTGAGTTTTTTTTGCTGTTATCTGATCATCTTTTGGTTTATTCTTTAATCATCTGAGCAAACGAGCGAGTTAAGAAAAGGTTTCTGATCGCAATTGCGTGAAATGATTGTTGGAGTTTAATCATCATCAGTAGAAAAAGAATTTTAAAGCAGCCGTTGATGAAAATTTCAGACATGAACTGAGATGTGGCCATAAAGAAATGTAATTATGAATAAGTTTTGATGATTTGCTTTCAAATCATGGAGATTTAACTTTTTTGTTTTTTTTTGCGCCTCTCCATCCGTTCATCTTATAACAGATATTTGAAATTTGTTGCTAGACATACAAATTCATGCTCAACATGACGTATTGTTGTTACATACCTAAGTATGCTTTGAATTATTCTAAATACTGTTGTCCGAATCACAAATCTTAATAACTTATAGAAACGAAAAACTCACAGATCTTTTCTGTTGGTTGATGATGGAGGAAAGAAATAAAAATTATACAAAAGAAAACAAATGACAAATAATAATACAAAAGAAATTTCTTTTTTACAATCTTCTGGACAGAACATTTCTCGTTCATCCTGCTTCTCGTCATAAAATGTTAATAATTTCGATGAAAAAATCTTCAACTTTTCTCTTGTTGCGCAATAAGATGAATAAATTCATAAAGCGAAGCAGCAATAATTATCGTAAATTAATGAAACTCTTCATTGACGATTTTCATCAGAAATGACGTCCAATTAGTGTGGGAACCGGGAATGGATTTTCTTTTTCGTGAAATTAGTTTAATCGTTTGGTTTTATTGAGCGTTAAGACTTCGAGATCGTTTCTTATTTATTCTGGCCATGTTTTTCATTGATTCAATTATGAGATGCTTTTTTATTGTTATTTTTGTTTCGTGTGTGCCAATGAAAAGAAAATCGATCGAAAGTTTTAAGATCGCGTGGATTAAATTTTGTCGGTCACGAATCAGCTTCAAGGCTTCTTTTATTACTATGTCAAAACTTGATTTTTTTGCATCCATCACAAAATAATCGAATAAGTGTATCAAAGATGAAACAGATTTAGTGGACAATTGTATCTTAATCGACTTTTGAGCGTTGGAAGCAATTCGAAAGTGCAATAAAAATTTCTTTTTCATTCTTCTTTTAAGAAATTGTTATCAACTTCAAATCGATTTATGATCGATAATGAATTGTAAACATGAGGAAAATTGTTGTACAAATTGATCATTAGCCTTGCTGCACGAGACGAAAGATGTTTCCTTCCATTACGAAATATTATGCTAAGTTACAATCATAAATGAATACATTTGTTATGTTCCTGCCAACAGGGAATTGAAGAGCACAAGAAGTTCATGTCTCATTCTTATTTGATTACCACACACAGCATTAGTTTTCATGTATTTTTGTACTGCCATCGGCGAATAGTCATCTTAAATCTTTTTCCATCTCTCGCCCCTTTGTTCTTGTGCTAGGCTTTTAGCATTGAAAATTATAATCTAAAATAAATATTAAATTATCTCTTGCCAACAGCCAGCAAGCGTCGAATGTTTGTTGTTTATTTGGTTTTCGTCTTGGTGATGAACGATCATCTTTTATGTAACTTAAAGTTAAGAAGTGAATTGCTTATGTTACATGTTTGTTTGTATGTTTTAAATTGCATGCGCAGCATAAATAAATTTACATCAATGGCTGATAGCAAGCAAACAGCAGCAGAGGCAGCAGCAGCAGTAGTAACAACAGTCAACATTCCACAGCAATCTTCTTAATTTCAATAATGAAAATAAAATTTAAATTACATAAAAACTAAACATTCGGAAAGTGCAAAAGCTTGAAGCTGAATTTAAATTTATGTTGCGATTGCATGAAAATCATAACTCTTAATGGGCCACACTGAAACCTTGTTGCATTAATGATTTTTCTTTCTCTTTCAATTCAATCTTTCTGCTTCTTGCCAAGACTCTCTTCAATACTAAAACAAGCAGTTAAGTTTTTTTCTTTCATAAGTGAAACAAAAACTAAAAAAAAGCAATGAAAGCGGAATGAAAAGTTCCCGTGAGTCTGGTAACAATTAACAATGGTAATTGAATCAAATTCTGATCACATAAACATTCGTAGACAAAACATTAAGTGAGCCCAACAAATATTGCTTCGAATAAACATTTAAAGTGGGCGATGATGTTTGATTATGCATGGACTTTTATTTACAATTCATTTCTTTTTATTTGCAAATAATTTCCGCTTTTTTTATTTACTTTCGCGATGGGATGTCAGTGAAGAAATTTCATAATAATGCTAACGTGTCACAATTCGTGCTTACTTCTCTTCATTCTCTATCATCAATGGTCAATTATTTGCTTCTTTAATGATCAATTTTCGTGATGTCGAACAGCTACAAATTGTTACTATTTCAAAACTCAATCATCTTGATTTATAATTTCCCGAATGACTACGACGATGATTTCACAGCTTCCGTAATTTGTGACTCATTTCTTGATCAATTGAATTTTTTTTTATTTCATGGAATTTCTCTCTTCTCATCTTTTGTTGACTCAAGTGCGATGAAAATCATGCGAAGACGTTTCTCACGATGAGTAAAATTTTAAGTACATGTTGCGAACATAATTGAACTATGTAGATATCTGACTAAGGCCATAAGACGTTAGACCTTGATCAAGGGTGTTTGCTTTGCAAAAGCATAATCTGACGTGTTTATTAAACAAAACGAATCTTTCGGGATTGGCTTGGAGCATGAACAATAGTCGAAAACTATTCTGGGAGTTGCGCTGTCGGTTAAATAAAGAATAAAAAGAAACCTAAAGGGAGAAGTCCCCTTAAAAGGACAAGCTCTACGATCCATGAACAGTTAACAAAAAAAGCATTTAAACAATTACTCGCATAAGACAACTAATGAAAACTTCAAATAATATTTGTTTGGACCAAATTGACACAACAACAACAGCAACCACCCAAAATGCTTTGTAAGGCTTCGTCATTAAAACTCAAAACAAGAAACTTCATTGTTTCGTTTCTTTTTTTGCAAAGTTGTTGTTTTCATGTAAAACGATTAAATATCAAAATTTAATTATAGAATTTAGTGAGCGTAAGATAGACAACAATAGGCTTTCAGTAATGCTTTTCATGGCCCAAAGAGTCAAAACTTTCTGTAGTTACGAGTACATGTTTTGATTCTAGATAGATTTGATGATTCTCGCATGTGTCTGAAGTCTCGACATCATTTATGTAGACACACTGAGGGCTGAGGTCGATGGATTTTTTTTCTTAAAAACTTATTTCTCTTTCTTATGCCTCATTTATAAGACTTTGGCTGTTTCGGGAAAATTTGACGGTCACGGTTACCGTGATCATTGCGCAAAAAATGAGAATTTAATTCTCGCTTGAGTTGAAGTTCTTAGCATTGTTACTTACTTCACCCTGTGGATGATTTATGTCTCACAAAATAAAGAACGAAATGAAACCGACAAGAAAAAGACTTTATGAAAGTGATTTGCGAGAAAAATTGAGAATTCTTTGGCATCGATAGAAGAACAAAGACTGAAGAATGAGATAATTAAATTGATATAACATCTGCGAGAGTTCATTTTGATCAAACTAAAAGCTTTATCATCAATTGACCATCTTAATAATCATTTTCTAACGTCGATAAAACGATGTTTTAAAAAGCAGAAGCAGGAATGAGAAAAAGGTATTTCAAACAATGGATTAATTTAAATAAAGAAACTTCTCAATAATTCCACATCGTTTGTTGATTCAGCGACATTTCATTCTACAAAAATGAAAAGAAGCATTGAGACGCATGAGAACGTGTTTGGTTATTAGAAGTATCGATTTTCCTACTTTTAATTTAAAATTCAAACCTGAAATTGACGCTTTTTGTCTTTTTTTGTTTCCAACAATTTTTATAAATAGAAAATTGCAGAGAATTTTTAATCGCTTGATCGCTTGTGTCTACGTGCACACAATCTTTTTATGTTTCGTTACGCGGAACAACTTCTTGGCAGGAATATTGATTCGAATGAACGCGCTATCATGCATGAGTTTTGACTGTTTCAACCGACATACTCGCATACACATTCAAAAGATCAAGAGTCGAAGTATGAGAAATAATAGGAAAAGAATTTTATCACGTCAATGTGTCAAATGAAACACGAAACGATAAAGTCATATTATCGTGGCAAACGATATATCATTCACATTGCGTACGTGAGTAAGATTCTCGATGGGCAATCTCATGAGATGCTTCAATTCAGTAACAGAAATGCTTTTGTGATTTCAATCGTTTGTTGTGTTTACTTCACTCGTTTATTTAAAGAATGATTTATCAGAAAAGCCTCTATGTATGTTTATGCATGAATCGAATGCGCTGATCTTAATCTGAAATTATTTTCGTATGCATGCGCAGTTTGCTTAATCGAAGTATGCAAATGCTATTAAAATTGAAAGTTAATCACTTCTGGGAATCGGTAGCAAAACCGTGGAAAGGCATTGAATGCAAGTCATAAATCACAAGTTAATTTTTAATGAATTTATCGAAATGAAGAACTCGTTTTTATTTCGAAATCTTGTTATTTGATATCTTCAGATTTTCTTCAAAAAAGGAAGCATTAATAAAAGGAAAAAGGCAAAATGTTATGACAACAAAGTAATAAAAGCAATAATCACAGAATAAAATAAGAATAACATGAAGATGAATTTACGATCGTTAAGTGCAGCTTCTTCGTTTTTGGACACAGAAGAAACCGCTTGAAGATAATTTTTTGAAACAACAAACAACGAAGAAGAATAATCGAAGAAACTCTCAAACTATTGATTCGTTACAAGAAAGCAAAGCAAAAAATCATTTTAGAATTGAAAACTGTTTCAAATTTTTGTTTTGCTGCACTAATGAAGCGTTTTCTTGTTCTTCTTCCTGAAAACTGTCAATTTCACTCGCTCTATAAATTCTTCTTGTTCTCATGTTGTTCTCATGAAGTGCTTCATATTTCAGCCCCATGAATTTAATTCAGATTACGATGGAAGAAGTGAAACTTTAACCTTAATGAACTATCACGCTTTGGCGCTAAATTAAAATATTAAATTAATTTGTTTTCAAAGCATCGTTACAATATCTCATAGCTGTTGTTACTAAATACAGCACCACACCATCGAGTAAGAGATTTAATGGATGAGTTCTACAGAAAATATTTCCATGGGATGCTTCTCAACTTCGACAACATAGCGAGATAAATTTATTAATGGAGCTGTGGAATATTCATGGCTATGCTGTGATCATTAAAATGGCAACATTAAATAAGCTTAGTGCCGCGAACACACAAACTGTCGACTAGCGATATCGAGATCGTAAATTTGAGTTGGTTGAGCCATGAAATCATTCGCCATGAAATTGAGCTTTTCAATGGATAAAAACAAATGAACAAATTCGAAAAATCTTTCGTTCAACATCAAAACTAAACTAAGGCAAAAGAGAAGAAACCAAAAAGAGTCAATCGTGATAAATGGTAAACTCATCTTCATGTTCCGCTTGAACCTTCAAGCAACGATACCTTTAACGGAGCTTAAAATGTTGCGCAATTTCCTCGCGAAAGATTTGAGACTACGATGATCATCTTATGACACAATAACACAGAATAAAACTTTCCGGTGCAATGAGTTCCAAGTCTCGTTTAAACGCGGCTTAACAACAAAAAGTTTCGTTGTCAGTCAACAAATTTGTGTCTTTACGTGTGAAACATGACGTTTATTTATTCAACTTTTATATGCCTTTGAAATCATAATTAAGAGGAGAAAAGGCGAAACTTCAAACGTTTGTGAAAAATTCGTGCATTGAAGACTTGCATCTTTACCATCTGAGTATCTATTAAGAAAAGAAAGTTTCTCAAGACATGATATTTAATTTGTTAACAAGGAAGTTGGTTAAATGGATTGGACGTGTAATACAGAAATAAAAACACGTCGAACTATATGAGTTTATTGTCTTTTAATTGCACGAGCATCTAACGCCACCACAACAAAATCTTTTAAGTCTCGTTTTCCATTTTCATCAATTTAACAATGAACGAAACATAAAAAGTAATTTTCAATTAGAGAGTCTTTCATATTGTCGAACGATGATTGAAATTTGAGTGTTAATTTGGTTTCCTTTATTTAAAAAGCTTTTTCACTTCTCTTCTTCGACAGCTGTTGATTGTTTTGAAAAGTGCTGTTGCGAGCCAGCAAACTCAATTTTCCATTTCTTAATTAGCTTGTCTAAAGAAACATGAGAAACTGAAACTGCACAATCTCTGCGAATTCTCGCATTAATTTATGAAATATTTATTGAAAAATTGCGTCATGACGTTGAAAAGCGAAATCAACGATCGTAAAAATAGCAGAATAATGAATTTAGCTGATAGTTCTGCATTGCGTTAACGAGAAACAGTCGAAGTCCGCATGTTCAAACAATTAATCAACTTTGAATATTAGCTTTAGAGACTCAACCTTTGCTCTTTGTTCAACATTTCAGCTGATCCCACAAAAAAGTTATCTGTAGATTCGCTAATGACTTTTAAACTTTTTTCACATGATTTACAAATAATTTGAATAGATCAGGGATTGGAGTTTGTGTCTTGAAGATTATTGTGAAATGGAATTAATTTATGAACATTTTTTAACATTGCAAAGATTTGTGTCAATTTCCCAGCCCTATCAAATTCACATATTTCATCGAAATCATTTCTGATAAAGTCGAAAAGGAAAATCAATAAAAATGAAAGTCTGTTTATGCAATGAAATACAAAATACTCAAATCACTGTGTATACACATGTCGAAGACAACAAAATTCTCGGCCAACCCGAAAACATTATTATTTTCCTCTAGGCAATGGAAGAAAGGCAATATGTAGCTTTTAACACGGTTGCAAAATCCACCGCGATGGAATTTCTTTATACATTGTTAGTCTTTTGTCTTTTGTCCAGTGAATGTTTTGCGATTACTTTCAAGAATGGAACTAAAAACTCGTTCCCGTCGAAGTCCGACGACTCGATAATAATATTACATGTGTATGTGGCATTAAAATACCTACTCAACCTCTCAGCCTTCTCTTCTTCTTTCCATTTCATTAACTTGCAAACAACAACAACTCTGCCATTAAATCTAAATGTCTAAATAAACTCTTGTACTTTGTTTCTCTAACTATGATCACAATCCAATAAGGGATGAAATTGAATGGAAATTGATGGCATTTTATGTGAAGTTGGGAATGAATTTCTTTTGCGAACAATTCCAATTCCATTTGCTTTTGCTGTTGATTCCATTAAAATATCATAAACGACACGAACGCTCATTATTCTTATTAAAGATAGGAATTGCATTCGCCATTCTGTCTCTCTTTCACTCACTCGACTCGCCATTCGCCTTCACTATTCGTATTCGCATCGAATAAGTACGGAACAAGGTCGGAAGTTAATGATCTCATCTTGCGCTCTACTTCGGATTGCGATGAGGCGGTTTTCGATATAAAAACAATTCCTTTTTTCCCCGTCTATCGAAATGTATCATCAGGGACGACTTTTGTGCATTAAAATAAAAAAAGCAAAAAGAGAAGATCTTGAAGTCCCACGTTAAGTAAGGATTGAGGTGAGAAATGAATCATTCGTTTGCTGTACAGACGTCTTGTTCTGTTTTTCTTTCACGACTCTTTAAGCGAATTATAATTAACTAGTCGCAACATTTCTCTCCTTTGCACCAATCATTCCACCATCAACCAGCATAATCATGCGGCACGTCGGCGAACGAGTTTCTCAGGTAAATCTCGTGTTGATAATTTTAGTCGACATGGAAGAGAAAATATTCTTTTCGTAAAGAAATGATCTTGATTTAGGGAACTTTAAAAGAAATTTAAATATTTATCGAACTTCTGCTCATAAATGTTTACCGTTTACATTTTTAATGTGAGAATCTGAAAAGTTCCGTTTAAAGCGCGTGTTGTTTGGAGTAATAAACAAAAGAAATGTTCATAAGAAGAACAAGAGTACCAAACATGGAGTAGATAAATATTAGAAACATGCAAAATACTTCACTATATAAATACATAATAAAATCATTAAATTACTGCACTTTTATTACGTGAAATTGGAAAAATTGTCTTCGAGGAAAACAATTTTTCGTCGCTTTACAATATTTCCATAAATAGCGCAAGCTTTAAATTGTTTTTTATGTCTTTCTTTTATTTCATTTTCTTATGAGCTGCCGTAGAAGCTGAAAAAAGTCTTTTGAATTATGAAAATCAAATAAACGAAACTGAATGAAATTTGTTCTTTGGTTTCCTTTTTCATAAAGCTTGAGAGTCAAAGATAAATTGATTTTGCTTTTTCAGCTGCTGCTGCTTGCATTTCATTTTATTTTATTCTCTTTTTTATTGATTATAAAACACTGAATGTAAAGTAAACTCGCTTCATCATATCACGTTGAAGTCTTTTCGTAGAAATGAAAAAGTGTTGGCAACGCGTCGAAGGTTGTTGACTATGAGAGAAGTTCACTCAATCTTTCTTTGACCTAATTTCACTGCCATTAACAGTCGAGTTTCACTGATAAAGAATAATTATTTACATGATTGATTAGATTATAAATAGAAGCATAAATAACATTTTATGTTGACAATTATTCAGCTTCTCTTCTCGTGCCACACAAATTCTGATAAGAAGAAAATTCAAAACCATGAAAAGTTGAAAAAGTTTTTAAGAAAAAAGACGGCAAAGAAATAAAAAGAAAATGCCTTAAGTAATTTTAAAAATATTCATTCAAGTTCGCAATCGATTCAATCTTGTCGATGATGAATTTATGATGGTGGTCCAGTTTGAAACATGTTATAATTTTCGCACGAAATCTGATTGAATCATGTTGGAAACATTGAAAAAGCTAAAAGCAATTCAATCTCGTAATATCTGATATCAAAAATTGTTTTCATTTCATCGATTATGTGAGCAAAATTTCGAAGCAAAACGATATTGAACATGATTTTATATTTTTTGAATGGGCGCCAATTATTGATAGATTCTCATCAATGTACGTAGAGTGTCGATACTTGAGATAGTTTAAGAGTTTATGTGGGAATGAAAGAACAATATCAACAACTTTAAGCCTCTTCTTTTTCTTGTACTTTACTTCAAGTTTCAACAATCGATAAAAAACAAGAAAAGCAAGTTGTTCAAGTAGACATTGTTCGCTAAAATCAGACACAATGAAATTCGGCTAACACTGAACTGAAATAATCTTTTGACGAATGAGTGCTATTAACATAAAACATAAACAAATTTCTTCCCTCAAACCAAATAATCATGAATAGCTTATAGAAACTTATTTAAGTGAAACTAGTGAAATGGACTCGTAAGTCTTTCATTACCTAACGCTTTTAATGTAGCAACAAGACTTTTCTGATTCGCAATCTATAAATCATTGCAAAAGCCTGATTTGTTCCTACAACTTTGAACCGGACACTTTTCTGTTTCTTTTTCCTTCATTCAAATAAATATTCATGCCAGCCTCGAATCTCACCCGCAAGCTTACTTAAGCGGTAAGAAACAATTCGCAAATTTGATCAAAGGCTTAACATACAGAAAACAAAGTCAAACATGATTTGATTGTTGATATGAATCCGCAGCATGTCAATCTTTAAGTTTCTTCACTGTCAGGACGATGAATTCTTCTTAATTAAACTTAATTTCACTGACAAACTTGTAAAATGTCAAAGTCAATTGAAATTTTCATCTCGCATTAACATTTGCTGATATTTATCGTCTAGTTTGAAAGGAAGTCGGAAATTTTCACTTAAGCTTTTTTTATTTGCGTTCAAAGTCACGCATCAATGAGATTATCGCAGCTTTTCTTTCAATTAAGCTTGATCAAGTGCTCGGTAAATATCGCCAATTGCGAAACAATGATATTGCAAAAAATTAGTTTTCATTGCCATAGCTTAAAAGAAACTTAAATATATTAATATGCAATTACCTGATTTTCTGGTGGATGAAATGTGAAGTCGCTTAACGCTAAATGCTTTTCCACATAAATTTATTATTCAATTTATCGAAACGCTTTGAAATTTCACGAACCTGAAGTGTTTGAGTTGGTTTAAGTATTCGTACGCTTAACTCTTGATCCATTGAGTTGAATATGAATTAGATAAAGTAAGTAAGTAATTCAAGCAAAATATGCAAATAAATCAAGAGTTCAGGTTGAAGAAAACAATTTTTAAGTGTCACTCGCAATAAAATAAACATTTGCAAACAAGAAAATAAATTTGCGACTTTATTAGATTTCTTGGAAATTCTTTGCGATTTATTGAACATTAAATCTTAATTCATTCAAAGTTGAAATAATTTCCATCAAAATTCAAAGTAAGATCTTTCAATAAATCAAAATTTTGCGACGTTTTTATTGATTTGACTTTGAAATTACTGCTTAAGCTTCTAACTTTTGCCCATAAACTTCTATCGAAACTAGGTTGGAAATATTCTGACTTCGTACTCACTGAAACGACTTCAAGTTTATTGAAATAAAATTCTAAGAATGATTGATAGCATGTTGTTGGAAGTGATGAAGTTTTTACATATATGTTGTGATTCTTATGAAGCTTCTGTTATTTGCACATCAATTAGTCTCTTATAAAGCAGATCATCATTAGTTCTTATTAAATCGACATCAAAGATGATTGATTCTTTTCACTTCCTCTCATCGTAAGCTTTATTGATGGCTTCCCACCTTTTGAGATCGCAAGCAAAAAAGTATTGGAAAACGAAGAATCATCTTAAGCCAAGGAAGTGTCGATTTATCGCTAGCCGAGCTTCAAGTAGAGTCATGACTAAAGCTCTCTAATGATTCAATTTGGCTATCATAGAAGTCGTGAAATGATTCAACAGAAAATTGTTTGGCAACTTAATGATGAAAGATACAAACAAACCACAAGTCCTTGATCCAATCAAATCAAGACAATGCAGTGTTGGTTAAACATCCTCATTATAATCGGATAAAGTTCATCTTGAAAGTCGTGTAAGTTGAGACCGCCACAAGAAATTTTCGTCGAGTATGTTTAAAGAGACTCGCGCACGAACAAAAGACTCCAATGCCGGAACAGACGAGGTCAGACATTGGTGGTAAAGTGAGAGAGAAATACAAACGAACAGCAAGGCAATCAATTAATTGTTGCATAAATCACGCTCGCAGTTGAGAAAACAAACCGATGGAAATTGATATTTATGCAAAAGAGAGATTCAAACAGTGCGCGGTCACTTAAGAGGTCAGAGAGATTAATTGATGATTGCAACTAAATATGATTGTGTAATGACTGAAACTGGTTTGCTTTTCGACAAAAGTAACACAAACACATCATGTTTAGTATAAGTTTATGGGCTCATTTTTATTAATATTTAGAAGTGAAAGGATTATAAAGTATAAACATAAAGAAATAAAATAAAAATATTAATCATTTCAAATATTCATTTAATAACGTTAATCAAATCTATTACGAGCTTACCCTGCATACATATTACATTAATCGATTTAATGTATTTCACTTACAACCCATAAGTCATCTTGAATCGAAATACCTTCGACATTGGTTCGAGAGAAAGTTTTACTAGGCAATTGGCAATTGCATGGAAAATTTATTTTGTGCACGATTTTCATTTCATTTTGCTGGCTGCGCAAAAGTTTTCGATATCACACTGTGTAGTTGGAGTCAAAGTCATCGATCGTATCAGTTTTAAAAATTACTTTACCCTTGTAGATATAAAATAAAACTTGACGAGCTTAAAACTCTCGAAACTCAGCAGAATTATTTTGAAAGTTTTCTTACGATCGACGACGATCTTTCAGCAGCCAGTAAAACTCAGCTTAATTGTTAATTGATTTATGTTTTTATTTGTTTGTTGTTAATGTCGCGAATCACGATAAGCAAGTCGAATGAAGGTCAACAAGATTTTGGAAATTTCTACTTTTTTTTGTCGTGGTTTTGTTTGAATTTCCTTGTGTCGGATTCGACACCGAACGAACGGCAGAAATTGCTTGACTAAATTTAGTCATTAACCTTTTCTTCGAATTAATGCGAATGATTTTCATTGTGCTTATAAATAAATATGTTGGATATATGAAAAGAGATAATTTCGCGTATTTTGCTATCATCAGAAACTTGTCATGTCCACACAGCACAAAACCATTCACATCTGAATCTTTAACTCATAAATCAATCATTTGTGACTGTCAAATAGAAGGAAAGAAACTCATTTTGTCGTGGAACAAGACACAATTTCATTGTCGTTCAAGATTAAGAAGTGAAACTTTACAATTTATTTTCCTTCCTTTCCTTTTCAAAAACTGTTAACATGATCAAGACTGGAGAGAAAAATTTGTGCCAATTGTTTGGAATTTCTTTTTTGTAGGTTTTTCCAAAAAGCAGCCGACAATTTAAAGATTCTTTTAAAGATATCTTTCCACTATTTAAGAAGACATTTTATTTATTTATTTAGACAAAGAAAATATGGCAACAAAAGGCCGCTTCGCTTTGCTTTGATTTTCTTTGCCGGTTCAGTCGTTCTGCTTGTCGCTGATCCAATGAAGACCTTTAAGTAACATAACAAGCTCCAATTACAGAGTTCAGAATATATAACTATCAGAAGTAGAAATATCTTCTTAAATAGCACAAGCCAGACAGAATAATATGCTCAATTGGAGAACGCTGATCCAATAATTTTCGGTTGAATAAATGATAATTTTTAACATGAGCAGTGCTCAAGTCGGCCGAATTAAATCTCAAAAATCAAAAGAAACGCAGAACTTTTGACATTGAAGTTTGAGAATTTACATGTTTCTCCTTGAAACATGAAACTTTTCCAGATTGGCAAACGTATAATCAACGTGAAAACATATGTTTGAGGTAATCACAAGAGCGTTAATAATTTTTATGTCTTTCTGATGAAATTTAAGCATTAGACACGACAACCTTGAAAGGATATGATTAATGAACACTCTTTTCCGATTCAAACACGTCTTCGATTATCTTTTGAAGTTGATTAGTATTCCTGGTGAACTCAAACTGTTGAAAAACATTCCCGGGAAGAGCACAAAAAAAAAGTTATTGAAGTCTAATTGACACCTCGAGACGTAACGTAATTGCATTTGAGATAAATGAACTTCAAACTGCGGCGTCACTTCACGTCGTGAGAATTTATGAAATAAGTTAAAAGCTTTACATAGCCCCAATCTTGCAAATTGATAATAAATTGCTGGAATCTGGAATTTCTTAGTAATTTAATAAATTGTGATTTTTCTTATTTATTTTGAAGATATTTACTCGAAATATCTTCTGGAATATTTTTTTTGTTCTCATTTGCAGTGAGAGAAATTCCGTTATTCACCATATCAATGATGTTGATTTCTCGCTTTTGTTTTTGCATTAATAAATTGTTTTCAAACCGTAGTTGAACCAGAAGCTTATTTTGAATTTTGATTGAAAATTCTTAAAGATTCTGTTTTTGTTATTTTAAGTAAGAGGGGGAGGTGAAAGTCATTAAAATGGCAATGTTGTATATCATACAAAAATAATTCTTAAGAAGCATGAAATGTTTTCAGACACTGTTGATTAGCTTTAAAGAAGTTTTTTTTTCTAGTTGATGGTTCTTTGCTGATGTAATTACATTAACTGAAAACCATTAGACATTTATGGGTTCATTACTTCTACATTTGTGTTTTTCTTTCTTCCATCTCTTCAACATCTTGAACGCTCATGTTTTTCTCTGTTTGCAATTGCAGCTTTCTGCTTGTCGTAAGTGATTTGACGTTCTTTGTTCAATAGCGCTCTTAAGGAAATTTCTAAAGCTATCGTGTTTGTTTATTTGAAACGTTCTAGGGCATACTGTTTAATGGATCTGACGCTGAGACTACAAATTGAATTGCTGTCTTTAGTTAAATCCATTAAATAATTGTTTGCGGGTGTTCATTAATTGATGAACTTCAATTTGCATTTGAAGCATCGTAGATCTCTTGATGAAGTTATTTAAAAGCAATTCATTCTGCCATTGGCAATATTTATTTCCTTTACTCACATATATGTTGGTTGTATGCATTGAGATTAGATGAAATTGATTAACATTTATTATCTTTAACATAAAACCAACGTTTTATTTCTAACATAAATGAAGAATAAAATCTTTGATTGATTGAAGTTTACGTTTAATAGTAAAAAAGATGTTTTTTGTTGATGACGATAAATAAGAAATAAAGTCAATTATTACGGTTGTTATTGAAAAGTTGAATTGCCTTTCATTTTATTTAGCCTTTAATTAAATATTTACTTAGTAGCAGAGAGTAGTGATTGCGATATTGTCGTAACCATATTAAATCTTCTCTTTCCTTTACAATTTTAAACCGAATATCACATGATGTCCTACACAAAAACTGTCATCAAAGCAATGAAATGTGGAATGAAACAGTTATCTATCTAAGAAGCTAAATCTATTTGCTACTTGAAGTAAGAAAATGAAAAGATTTACAGAAAACTCTTCATATAAAAGCAAATCTTAAGATTCGAATTTCATGAAGTCAAACAATTCTCAATCCCATAATTCCAAAATGCTTTTATGGAGAGTTCTCGGTATTTAAGCTTATTTGATTTGCGCGAGGAATTAACTTTTATTTCAATGGATTTTAATATTTATTTATTTGCTTTCGTTACAAAGAAATGTTTATTTATCTGAAAATAGCTCGTCTCACTCAAAGTGTTCTTACTTCACTACTTAAGGTCGCTTTTGTGTGGGCGGACAATCGTAGAAAATTGAATTTACGAGGCAGGAAAAGAAAGATTTTTTTCTCTTACTTATGTTGCTTTTATTCAACTTTAAGTGGCTAAATGTCTCTTTAATAATTGAAAAGCAATTTGCAAATGAGCGTCATTTCAAATCTCTTTCTTTATTCTTATTTTCTCGTGACATGCTAATGAAAAAAGTAAACAGCAGCGGAATTCTCTTTTGTTCTTAGTTTTCTTAAGAAAATGCCAAACGAACATGCAAATGTGTAATTTAAAAGTATGATGTATAAACATTAAATTAGCCCCGAGAAAATTTTATTTCTCATTTAATTTATTAGTTCAGTCAAGTTTCGAGTTGGTGCAGCAATAGCAACAGTAACATTCGGCCTTGTCATGTATGTTGGGTTTAATTTAATACGAAACAGAAGTGTTAAAAAAGTCTCGCGGGCAGAAAAGTTTAAAGCGAGACCGTTCTGGTAAGGCTTGCTGAATGGTGTATAAAGCGACAAGACACTTCAAGACTTCATAAGTATTGGACAAGGGAGAGAAAATTATGTACATATGATAGGAAAAGAAACTATGAATTATTGCTTATGTTGCAGCATTGTGATTATGTTCCAATTGCGGCTCGCGGGAAGAAATGTTTACGCAGGTCAAGATTTTCTACCTTCTTAAGTCAGGAAAACATAAAATAAATGTAAGACATAAGAATTACTTTCATAATTCAATTCTCGAGTTTGTAATTCACACTCCGTGTTCCGAGTGCGATAAATCGTTAAAAAATAGAAAGAAAAAAACAAGAAACACAACAGATCGTGGTGAGTCGAGAGGAATCTATTTAGAACAGAGAACTTTGACAAATTACAGAGAATGAATCGTTTCTTTGCTACCTTTGGAAACAAGACAGTTTTTCTCATTGGAATGCATTATTCACACCCATTTGCGGGCAATCGGCGTAAGACAGATGATGTGAGTGGAACTTTAATCGCTCTCATGACATTTAACATGTGAGATGGTCGTTCATCGTATTCAATAAATTCCTTTTAACACCACATCACCACCGTGCCAATTATAATTCTTCTCTAACAACAGAAGAAAATTTCTTCATTTTTCTTTTAATGATGAAAGGAAATATCTACTTAACAACATAAGCAAAAGCAAAGCAACAAAGTTTCTTCTAAAAGTAAATTGGATAAGATGAAAAATATGATCGCAACTTAAGTGTTTTCATTGCATTCACAAATGGTCAGTGGATTGGATAATCTGAAACCAGATTCAAGACAAAGTCTCGGCTTTGGGTCTTGTTGAGTAATCAACATCATGATAAACATCAGAATATGATTGTGCATGTTATTGTAGCACCGCGTTTTCTCGTTTTACATGAATTAGCATAAATTTAATTTCTTTCTGAGAAATCTTATAGCATCAAAGGCAGAGAAATTCATTGCAATTAAAATTTCGATTGAAAGAAGAACCTGAAATTGACTTTGCGAGCATTTTTAATACCAGTACACTCATCGTCAACTTTTATCTTGATTTTTCTTACTTTCAACTTCACCTCAACCAGAAAAGATTAATTTGTTCATTTTATGGAAGATGACGAAGTTGGCAATAATTTTTTTGGGGCCAAAAGATCTGCGACAACTGAAAGCCAGAAAAACATTCTCCGCTAATTAAAATGTATTTGGTACGAAAGCTCTTTCGAATCGTACGCAAAAAGATCTTTGTAGGACAGAAATTGATCATAATTTATGCAATGTTTATTATGTTTACATGCATGTTGGAGCATCAAAGGTGCTTACATCACAATCACTCGTACGACAATGAACTGATGTTGTGTTGTGATAACACGAAACAGAATATAAATTGAATTCCAACTCCGCCAAAATGCATCTCGCAATGAAATTCAGCTCATGTGGCTGTAAGAAAAAATATTAAAAAGGTCGAGCGACAATTTAATGAAATTCGAATGCAGGAAAAATTCCGTTGCAATTCTCAGACAAACATTCAATGGAATTCTAAAACGTTATGCTTTGATAACACAATGAATTGAAGTTTCACTTCCTCATTCGCCTGCTGTAAGCTTGTTTTAAATCTCTGATTAATCCGCGGTTTTATTTATTTCTCGTTTTTTTTTCGCCAAATGTATTCCATTCCATTTCCGTCCCATTGTCAAGGTTGGTGATGACAATTGGTAGATTTCAGTGTAGAGCAGCAGCTAGCTAGAGAAATAAAATGCAAAAATCTGCATATTGAAACACAATAAATTGTGTACATATGAGCATTATATGTTCAGCTTGCGAATGGATCTTTTGAGATGTTTTTCGTTCTTTCTAGAAACATTTTAAAGCCGAGTTCTCTTGAAGTGATCTTATTTCATCATTTTTACATGTTGTTAGAATCTGAGTTTTATGTTCATACTTATGTATACATTCGTTCAATTTCACCTCGAATTACACTCACCACCTGAAACTCGTCCCCAAAGTTAGTTTCAGGTGGTGAGTGTAATTATCACGCCCGGAGAATTACACTCCCGGGAGAAAGTTTTTTGAGCACTTTGTATGAAAACCTGGTGCCAGACCCCGCACGGGTTCAGGCGATGTAAAATGCAAAAACTAGGGTGAAAGACACACCCTACAAAGATGATCAATGAATCCGCGTTCATGCATCAATGACCTGAAAGTAGAATCAACATTGATACATAGTTTTAAAAGAAGAATAAGATTTGTAAAGTTTTCCCACTACTAATTAAAAAAGTTGAGAATAACTTTGCCCCATCCACTTGTCATTGATTTATGCTCCGTCATTGTTCTTGATCTTTTTGGTCGCGTGTAAAACATTCTATTCACAATTCTTTTTCTTTCAAATAGCAAAGTATTAATTATAAAACTTGTCTACAGGTTTGTCGATTGTGATATGAAGTCCATGTGTGGGCGAGTTAAGTTGATTATTTGTAAATAAGAAATGAGAGAAAAATTAATGAAGAAAGTTGCAGGAACGTCTGTGAACTTCGTTATCTAAAATATACAACAATGTAGAATGTTGTATGTTTTCACTTTAATCAATAGTAAGAGAATCTCATCCATGAATATGCTGAAAGTAACTTCCAAGCAACTGTGCTATGTTGAAAATTGAATAAAGTGGAAAAAAGCTGCAACATAAACTGGCTTCGTCATGTCACATTGGATAATCGACATGCTTGTTTGTTGCCTTAGCCTTTTACTTAATTTCTTCGTTAAAATGCAACATTAACTGTTAAACAACATTGATTTCAATCGCATGTTCATTAATCACACAGTGGTGAAAATGTTTTCGGTAAAAAGTTTCAATTTCCATGACACGATCAAGAATTTTTCCCACAAATTCGCAGCTTTCAACAGCAGAAAATAACTTCAGATATTTTACATAAATTCATGTTTTGTATTGCATTGCACATAGTGTTCGATAAAAACTGAATTTTTTCTTGACATTTGTTTTTAATTTAAAAATCCTTTCATGAAATGTTCGAGACAAATTGTCATGACAATTTTCAATAAATTGAAGATGACAATTCCGAACACTAAATGAAATAAAGTGAAATGGAAATTTGATGCTGAATTTTGTTTATGTTGATTCAACATTTTCTTTTTTTCTTTCTTGGCTTTCCCATAACTCGTGTGCAAGCAAGGTCGTTTGTCTTTCATTTAATTTTAATGCCATAACAAAAAGATGGCAATTGAAAACGACCATGTCAGATCGTAAATTTCTCCCCTTAATTTGAATTCAAATGAAAGGTGAAAGAAGGAAAGACGAACTTTTTTTTCATTCATATTTAATGCATCGAATTTCAACAACATCTTTTCAACATTTCCAAGAACGATGAAATCAAATGTCACGAGGAAATTAAAAACTGCATAGTCGTTGACTGTTGATGCCGACTGTGGTTGCATGCTTCGCTTATAAGATTTTAATGAGGCGCATCAAAAGAAAATTGATTTTTTAGTTTTTGTTTTCTGTCTTCACCAATCATGAAGTTGTTGATAAAAAAGTTGCGGCTGAAAGAGAAATTTTGTCGATTTTTTCCGTGATGAATTTTTTTCTAATGAACAATTTCTTGCTCAACAAGTTGAATTAAAAAAAACCAAGTGGAGTGGCACGCATGAAGCTGTGAAAAACGCGGTCGATGCCATTACCCATCTGTTTCTTCTTATTAATCACCAAAAAAAGAACAAAGCGGAAGTGAAGAATTCTTGTTGAGAGAAATCATTTGGAAGTCGAAATTTAAACTCGTAAATCTGTAACAAACAAAAAAGGTAAAGAATGCGAGAAATAAAATTGTGTAAATTTACATACGAATTTAATCGAAAGTCATAATTCATTTAAACGCGTTGAATTGATATATGCAAAATGGCTCAATTTTCTCTTCTTGGTATTCACACAAGGAGATTTTTTTATATTTTGGGATGAAACATGAAAAGATGAAAGCCTCACGTAGTGCGAAATGATTTTAATTTATTGACTTGTTAAAAGCCTTCGAGGCTTGGCGAAAACTTTATACGATGCAACCATCGGTGTTAAAATAAATGACAGGCTTTGGCCTTTTAAAAGTTTTAATTAAAAAGTGACTCAGAATTCGAGAGAAACTTTTATAAGGAGCGATTTCAGGGTCAAGCTTTCCCAGCATCTCGTAATCTTTATATAAATAATACAAACCAACCTTTAAAGGTTTAATTTAGAAAAATTATTTGCAATAAATAAATTCACAGCCATTTAAATTTTTATGGATTTTGTCGGCATTCATCTTTATAGAACGGATTCAAAAAGAATCATTAAAAGTCACTTGGGGGCCGGTTGAGGTCAACGGTTAGTAGAGAATGTAACCATTTGTTGTCGATTCTGTTCTCTACTGTTTCAGACTCTGAATCATGATTAAAGTCTAAATAACGATCTTGCGAATAGCAATTTATCGATTATTGCATCAACTTTATCTTCATCACAAATCATTGATTATTTCATTAAAACATGAAACTTCCATCATCATTTCTTATTGTCGTTTGATAAGCGATCATCATTTTTCATAATTCTCCCATTTAGCAATCATTAAAAGCAATTTTCACATTATTTAAATGCAATAAAAGAATGCCTTTTAAAGAATCATTACAAGCTACAGTTTTATCATAGTAACGAGATCTTTGCCAAACAACAAACAATTTTCCTAACTTGTTCTAAGCTCTTTAATATGGAATTAAATAAATGAATAGAAGAGTTAGAGAACATTAAACTGATGTTGTTGATGTTTTATCTTTTCTTCTTTGCCTTTTTATTGTGAATTATATTACGCAACATCGCCTTTAAGTTGTAAGTTGCAAGCTATAACATCAAGTGGAGCCAATCCCATCTTTATTTCAAAAATTATTTCTTTCTCTTTCTCCCATATAAATTGACCGCATTCTTCATAATAATTTCGTGTGTTAGCCTTTCACCTTCCAACTTGTATTTCTTATTTAGACATTTCTTCTGTTATCGCATTCATTGAATTTGAAAGTATTTTGAAGTTTTAACTTTTGATTAATGATTGCAGTCTGATCCTTCTCTTGGCTTATTTATAGTCTCACTAACATACATATTTATATTTATTTATCTCATATAACATTAAATTATGTGGTTAAGCAAATCAATTTACAGTTCTTTCTGTTTTTCTTTTATTACTAAAAGAATATTGATGTGATGCCTGCATAATAGCAAAAAGGTCAGATGAATCATCAGCTGAGAAAAAATGTTTTCTTCGTCCCAAAAACAACAATTCGAGTGCGCAAAAAAAATATGTTGAAACTTCCAACGATGTTTATTAGTTTTTCGTCATGGATCATGAGAGTTTTTACAAACAAACTCATCGTCTGCTGTTGCAACGATAGAATAACAAAAGTTTACTGTTCCATTTAGAATTTATTTCAACGACGATCGTTTGTTGTCAGGTGGTTCGTTCAGTTCACCGCAACATTTTTATTTGCAATGTTTTGCAACGAAACACTTAAGCATTTTTTTTATTATTTGATGCTCACAATTCATGCCAAACATCAAGAGCAGTTTTATGATCGCTTAACAATTGTTCGGATGGTACTGTAACAAATTTTTTTTTGTTCTGCTGGCATGACATAAGTGAGTGAGAGAGAAAATGAAATGTTTTTATTTATAAGGATTATTTATGATGTAACTGCAAGTTTCTTCCTTCGAAACTTTCGTCTCTCGACACTTCTTCAACTTAATAAAGAGAAGAAAAGAAACTTTAATGCGCGACTCTAAACGAGATAAAATCTTTTGGCCTTAAGGTGAAGTTTTACTAATAAATAACTTGTGATATAAAAAGCACAAATTAATGTGATGTTTTCATACAACTAATCGATTCACATTTTTTTCTGCTTTTAATCCATTGTAAATGACCATGGCGCTTGTTGTAAGCTACTTGCAATTATCATCCCGCTTCTAATTGATATTGCATCGACTGCAATTAGATGAGATGTTCGTAGACAAACGTTTCGTTGAAAATTAAACTGCAAGTTAGATCTTTGGAAAGAGATAATGATTGGTGCGGCTTGTACTTAATAACATCGAGATCTTTAATGGATTTCAATGTCATCCGATGATGGACACTTTTATTTATAGCATAAAATCATAAGTTAACAATCATCAATTACGATGAAATTTATTAATGAAACTCTTCCAACTTCAAATGGATGAGAAACGACAAGGCACAAAACGAAATGAAATACTTGATGGGAATCATCGACGATAAAATAAAACAAAATGTTGTCTAAATAATGAAAGTTGTTTTGATGTTCTTCGTTTAAATTCATTTTCCTAGCATAAGTAAATTGATTGTCAACGGGAGACAAGAATCGTGACAAATTGGAAAGATTTTAAATTGAAATATGATTCAATGTCAAGCGAAACGGTTTTAAGAGAAAAGTGAGATCAGCTGTTTGAGATTAAAACAGCATTTGACATTGTATTGACTCGAGTAACCAGTAAATAGTTTTCGATCAGCAAACGTGCAACGCTTTCGATCTAGAATTGAATTCTACAAGCAGTCGTTTCTTTTCCTTCTTTATAAGCAACCAACTGTTGTTTATTATAAAAGTTGCAGCACATATGACAATGTTTATTCGTTCACAATTGAATCCAATGGTAAAAGCACGAATGACAATGTTCGATGACTTCAAAGAATCTTCAATAATAAATATTTTACCACTTTAAATCACGCTTTTTCTTACGAACTCTTAAGCGACACCTTGCCTAACGGATCTTTCATTGTTCATTCGATCATGACTTATGTTGTTGTTTTAAGATTTTCCTTTATTCATTTCCAATTTCAATAATTTTTATTTTATTTTATTTCTTGCTATCTCATTCTAGGCTTACGTCAACGCTGTTAATAGTGGAAAGAAAAACGTTGAACAGATTTTGTTATCGCCTGAATCTAAGCTGCAACTGGTTCCTCTCGGCCCTAAATTAATCAAGCAAACTGTCAACAAACATAAGACCGTCGATACTGAAGACACTGAATTGAAATACATCCGGCAGGCTGATGGAACGTTGGTAACTGAGAAGAAGAAAACAACGGAGCATGAAGATATTTTAGACAAAGATTTACCACCAGACGATGATAATCAATCAAGTGGCAGCCAAGAGAAAATATTAAAGCATAAAGTGAGTAACTACATGCATAGACATCATTTAAATCGTGATCACTTATTGTTTCCTTTTGACTGCATTGTTTAGGAATCATCACAGCACTTCAAGAAGCAACGTGACGAGCAAGAAGTTGAATATGTGTCTGATGGTAAAGTCATAGCCAAAGAGATGAGATACGCAACGGAAAATCAATTCATGGAACGTGACGGTTCCAAAGAAGAAGAAACTGATTGGGATAGTTTGTCAGATCGTGTGAAAAAAAGTCGTCGACAATTGCAGAAAACTTTATTGCAAAAGCAACGTGGTAAGTTAATGTTGAGACAAAAATTATTAAATGAAAATTGAGAATTATTTTTTAGAATCGAATGCCATCAATGAACGTAAAGATGCGTTAACAAATCGACCTCTGGATTTTGATCGCGAAGAAGAAACACGTCGCAAGGAAACTTACAAATGGTTAGACAGTCACTTTGGAAGTGAATCGACATCGAAAGATTCCAGAGATGAATCTATATCCGACATTGTGGTGGAACCAACGAAGAAATCTTACTTTAACGTCACAATCAAGTCAAATAATCACCACAATGTGACACACACAAGCAGCAGCAGTAGCTTAAATAACAACATCAACAGCAATAATAATAATCAAAATAATAAAATCACCAGCATCGCTCATCGTCAAACGAACAGCACCACGAAATTATCAACAGACAATGATGTCTTTACTAACAAGCTATCAGCACCATCGAAAGTTTACGTCCCAGAACGTGAACCAGCACCAACGAAGCAGAAATATTTTCAAGGTGTCAGTGATTGGTCTGAACGGAAGGAATCACCGCCACGACCACTTCGAGCTAATCCATTAAGCTCAAAAGCTTTCCAAGAAGAATTAAGCAACACAATAGAACGGAAACAGAGATCGATGAAACTTCAGGGATCACAAAATGATATTCGATTGAGTGGAAAGAAGTTTGAAGAGTTCAAGCCAACAAATGGTCGTCAAATGTCATCTCGTGATGATGTGCAGAGATTGCAGAAGGAAGATTTGGGTTATTTGAGTGGATCCCGGACTGATTTGCGAGTGCCACGTAAGTATTCCAACGATGATTATGCCGTGCCAATAAAGAAGAAGACAAATGGACTGTTGCATCGTGAAGATTCAGGATTTCGTGACTCGAAAGAAGACGTTCGTTCACCGCCACAACGTGAAGATTCATTTGGTCATGATGATGTAAAGCAGACATCGATTCAACGTGATGATTCTGCTTATGTTTCATCATCAACTTATTTCACGACGCCACGTTCTCCACGTCGTCCCAGGTCGCCTGTCATTAAGACTCCCGACAGCGGCATACGATCACCAGACAATGATTTCGAATCTGATGAAATTCATCAGCCTCCAGCTGTTCCACAACGAAAGAAAGCCATCGAGCGAAAAATTCGAGTGCCAACGAAAAACGAAGATTACGCAAATTATCCAGCAAAGCCCAGACGTGATCCTCCGATCGATTATTCGCCCCCACCACCACGAAGTCGTTCGGTTTCACCTTTGCCACCAATTCATCATGTTTACAGTGACCGTAAATCTTATCAGAAAACACGCTTCAGTTCACCACCATCAACGCCAACAGTTCCGCGTGCAACTCAAACTTCGCCGCCTAAGAAGAAGACTGTCGGTAATGCTATCGGAAATTCACTGAGAAAGCTTGTCGGTAAAATTCGTTCCGTTAGTGCAGAACGTAAATTGAAGGCGAAACCATCATCCGGAATATCTTCCAAGCAGTCGCCTTCACCACTTCCGATGACACGTCATAGATCAGTTTCCCATTTGCCATCGACGTCATCTTATCAAAGAAACGATTACGTCATTGATGGACACATCACTGGCAACAATTATAAAAATCGTCCACAGTCAACATCAACACAAGGTAAGCGAGATTTTTATTTATTTTTTGCAAAATTTGCCTTTCTGCTGGTGTTGGTGAAGCCACGAAGCTTTTGTTTTCATTTTGTTTGAGTCACATGGACTTTTCAGTGACGCAGTCGAGTCGTTTTGTTTACTTGCTCAAAGCAAAGCTTTATGTGCTTTTGTTTGCGTACCTTGAAACCTGCTGAGTAGCGATATTGCCTTTAAAAGGAAATTTTAATGACGGGATTTGTACCTAAATGTTATAAATATTTATGGATAAATATTTTAATGGCTAGCAAAAGTAGAATTTCGTTCTCACGTTTCCTGATTCAGAATTTTTAATTTCTAGAAATATTTCCAGACATTAATCTTCCATTTAAATATGTTGAATAATTTTTGTTACAGAATTCACAATCAAATCCCGTCATTATAATACTTTTTTGAATAATAAATGAGCCGTAAACACAACTTAAGCTTTTAATTTTTCTCTTTTTATTATTTCTCTCAACTCGCGTTCGGGAAAAAAAATTATTCACAACATTTAGCATCAACAACACACATCAGACGTGAACGAACGCTCGACCATATCGAACGCAGTGGTTCATCAACAACCGATAACGAGATGCCGATAAATGAACGTACGGTGACAACACATCATCAGAAGAAGACGATGATAACTAGTCCGAAGCAACGCTATTACTTGGGTGAAAATCCCTACGGTGGATCAATTTTCGGGAAGGAAAATAAATATCAAAACGGTGTACCGCGCGATAGTGAAATTGTGAAACATAAAAATTATTACAACAGCTCTCAAGTTCATCCACCGGCAAGGCGATTACGCTCAGAAGAGCCAACATTTGGGTAAGTGACAAAATCAAGTTTCTTGTGAATTTTTGCGTCATCATAAAGAATCTTTTATCTAATTTATTGACTTAAATCGACAACGACGACAGACTCGTTTCTTTCTTGTTCAGCCAGAAATATGCAAAACAGTTTTAATTTAGGATTTTATTGCATTTTAATCCCCATGAGTGAATTAAATTAGTGAAAAATATTGCGGCGTCTGTCGCCATAATGAAATGGAAGCCAAAACAAAATACTTTTGTGAAGGAATTTCACTCGCTTCTTTACAACGTTTCACCTTGATGTTTAACTGTTTGTGCAATAAAATTTATTAAAAGCATGCGTAAAGGTTGTGTCAACAAAAATTTGTTAATTCAATTGTCAATGTTAGATGCTGCAAACATAATTCGAATGTGATGAAAGTTAAATTTTAAACAATAACATGTTCATTTGATTTGTTAATTCAATATCTCAATGGATGCTTAACTAACACTTGCAATATGATTCAATTGGATTGTTTTCAACTGACAGCGTGATAATCGTGAGCTTGGAATTTCAGTTGATTTACTAAATTACATATTTTAGTGCTTGCCTGCTTGCCTTTTGAATTCGAGCAACGACGCCATCTGATCATAAAAGCCATTGAAGAAATGAGAGAAATTCCGAACAATAATTAAGCTCCTTAAGCTAGACCTTCAGACTTCTCTTTCTTTACTTAAAAGTGCATGCTCTATGCCTTCATAAATAGTTAGTTAGTTACCTAGTGGTTCAGGAAATTGCAAGTTGTTAAAGTTCAAGGTTCGCTATCAGGTGGTTTGTTGATTCGATTGATTTATTGCGTTTTGCATGATCTGCATTGAGAGTTTTCGAAGAATTAAAATAAATATAAATGAGTTGAATTGCATGGCAAAAAGGGCGTGGATGATTAACAAAGAAGCGACTCATCTCTGATGTCAATTGTAAAGTTGACAAATAGAACCTCCAAAGTATGAATTGAATTGTCTTTCAACCACAAACAAACGTTGAGCGATCGTAAAATCCTAAAATGATTAAAAGCCTTCCAAAGCATTGAACCAAACTGCGATAATGACCTGTTATGGTATTCGAAACGCGACTCTCGTTACTTACTTACTCATCATCATAAGACACAATGTTAGTTTTTTGTGGTTCATTTCAATATTTACTGAAAACATTTTTGTGTCATTTTCAAATTAAATATGCAAGCATGTAGCAATAGTGAATTTAAAAATATTTCCCGGTTCTTCTTCTTACTTTTCACCTCGTTCAAGTTTACTATCCTTAAACACAAACAACGTTTTTTAATTACAGTTAACAGTTGAGATAAGCTTTTGCCATTTAAATTGAATTTGCTGTCTGATTCCTTTTAAGAAAACTAATAAACTCGTCAAAAACGTTTTCCATAATCTCTGATAACGTTTTAATTTTCATTTTATTCTCAATCGCAATTTTTATTTCATTTTCAGTCAACATTTGTGTTGGCTACGCATTAAAAGTGATATTAAAATCAATTTTTAGTGTTAAGAGAATGAATCTGATTAGCAATTTAATTAAGAATGGACGACAGTGGCATGCGTGGTTGTTCTTGTAGCCATTCAAATGTCCATCGTTGATCGATTACAGTCGAAACTTCAATGACCAAAATCAAAACAAAAAAAGCTTCGCATTTTTTTTCTAACATAAACAAACAAGCAACTTGTCTAGATTCATTTAATCTGATCTAAAAGCGGCAAGCACAAGAGAATATTGACTTGAGATTCCAAAATTCAACCAACGCATTGGCCAAGCGCCAATTGAACAAGAATATTAAAATATTTTTACAGCCGTAAAAAGAAATTGTCGATGGAGTCTTGAAGTTTATTTATGTTAATTTTATTTCTTTGTATATTTTGGTTTATTCGACGCAGAATTTCGCGACTCAATTCGACGCTTTAAAATTACTTAATTTGTTAAAAGTTGCTGAAAGGGATTAAGATAAAGCTTCAATACATAATCTTTGGTAGCAAAACTATTTCATTCCGTTCGAGAGAACCTGTCGAGCTTGTTCACTTTTTATTTCCATTGACTGTTCAACCCACGCAAGAACACACGAATTTTTCGACTAGAAATGTTCAAAAGCTGATGGAATTCCATCGATGACATCGTCAAATCCAAACAAGGCAAAAGTTTGCGATAATTTACGGAAGTAGCTTTCGATGTGCTAATAAGCAAGCAAGAGAAAGAACGTAAATAAAAAAGACAAAGAATGCAATGAAAATCTGATCAAGGTTGATTGAAATCATTTCAAAAAAAACATTACACGAGAGTTACATCAAAGCCTTTATTTAGATTCGTGTAAGTTTCCTTTTAAAGTGCGATATAAATGTAAAATTATTACATGCTAATTTATTTATCAGATTCCTCTGTGATTTACTTCATTTAATTGTAGATATTAAAAATCAATACTCAGCGACTTTTCCATGTAAACTCAGCTTCAAATTACGTTTTAAATTATCGATTGCAAAATTTCCGTGTGGATAAATATCTTAATTAATATCTTTACAACAAGATAATCGTATTTGAAAAATGAAAATCAATTTGCGTCGATCATTTCTAAACGATTGAAGAATGGCATTTGGTTGAAATGTTGTGGGTGGCATTACTTTGGGAAGCTCCTTGGAATGAAAAGAACTTTGTAGCTAATTTTAATAAATATTTAAAATATGTTCATTTTATTCTTAAGACGAATTGAATTGACTGAGACGCAAGCAGCAGCATCTTGAGAATGATTTTTTCTTTAATCTGTTCTTAAGACTGAGACTAGTTAATTGTTTCGAGTTTTAAGAACTTTTTTTGGTATGACAACAAATCAACATGATGCTGATCATCTCATTGGCCAAAAACTAAAAAAAAGGCGAGTGCCATCACCTTTTAAGGTACACTACTAAGTGTGATCTGAAAGTCATTCTATTACGTTTCAACCTTAGCCAAACTTACATGATCTGATTTCATTTTAAGCGTCTGTTTATAGACTTCCAAGTGGTGACAGTTCTTACTTCTTGTAGCGAAAAGAAAAGACAAATTGAATTGAGATTGCTTGTTAAAAGGTGTTTTCAAAACAAAGAAGTTGACTGTCAGCTGAGTTGAAATCTTTATTTTGAGACACTGAATACAATTTCCAACCTACAACGTCGACAACATATTGCGACATTAAATCATCCTTAAAGAAAAGTCGCCAATTTAAAAGCAATTTAAATTCTCTTTCAACAACAACAAAAGAAAACCGTAAGCTAAGATCGTCTTCGCCTATTCCTTCAGACTATCGGACAATGTCTCTCTCATTAACATACAAATTACTCAACTGAATTGTTATTTTATTTAACCAAGTTCCAAGTTCCCCGAAAGAGATATTTTGTTGCAAAAAAATGGAATTTCTTTTTCCTTAAACTGTCTTGAAACCGTAAAACGACAGCACAAGCGAAACTCATAATTATTGTAAAAGATCTCTCAGTTCGTTTAAGAAAAAATTACTGTACGGAGAATTAACAAATAGTAACATTGATTAAAGTCCATTTATGGAAATCGCCATGATTGAGAGAGCCAATAGGAAATGTTGCTAACAATGGCAACAAAGCTTAAGTCGCGTTAAAGCCAATTAATGCCTTCAGAGAAACATTGAAAAGTTCGTGAACGCATTGTCTTCTTGTGTCGGGGTTGAAAGAACAAGTTTAAAAGTATTCAGGCATTTGCCACTCGCAACATTGTTTGATCTTGAAATGCTATCGATTTATGCTTTCCTTCGTGTTATGTTGTGACATTGGCTGATGGCAATTATGGTGGTGAAGTCGCATGCTTGAAAGGAAAAATAAAAAAGATTGTGCGAAACATAAAAGCAATTGAGTCATTTTTTGTACGATTGAAAACTTAATCTTTTTTTATAACTTGATTTGATTCATTGTTTCTTCAAACAACAAACGTTTTTACGGTATTTAAATAGAACTAGAATAGCGATAAATTCTTCACGAATGAGACAAAATCTTCGTAGAATTTTTATTTGAATCATGCCGCTTATGAAATGCTTAAAAGCGATTCATGACAATTGACCTTGATCTTGAAAATTCCATTATAAGTAAATATTTTCCTTCTTTATATATTTTCAGATCTAACGTTAACAGCTTGGGACGATTCAGCAAAAGCACAAATCGCCTTACAACGAACGGCACATCAACACAAACCAAAAATGGTTTCTCATCGTCAGCCGCTCTAAATGAATCAAACGAAAACTATCGTAACTCACAAACATTGCCGCGTAAACTTGATCATCATAAGCAGAAGCCAATATCTCAGTCGACGATCAACGTTTCGATTGTAAACAACGTTAAAAATCACCCAGTTCAGAACACGGGACCAGCGAAACCAGCTCGAACATATAAAGCGCTTCAACGCAGTAAAAGCTTCAACGTACATGGAATGAATGGAACGAACGATCCATCACCAATCTATATGGAGAAACTGACGAACAACAACTACAAAAATTACTCGAATGGACACCATAAGGAGCCCGATTCTCGTGTCATTACAACAACAACACATCACACATCCATTTATAAATCTACGCCACACTTGACTGATAATTTGAACGAGATCAAATTGAAATCTCCGTCGATTGTGAATTTGATCAGTCGAAGTACACGAGATTTGACACAGTTGAATGGAAACGATCATCAATATATCGATCGTCGCTATAATTCATCGCCATTTCGTCATGGAACGCCAGACTTGAAGAAAAGTACTTTCCTTCGGGGATTACACGATCAAGCTCCAGAATTGTACAAGACATTGCATGGCGAAGAAGAAATGACCCAGAAAAACATAAAATTTACTGAACGTGAGTCGTCTGGATCGAAAGGTTCGTCAAGGTCGTCGCCAATTGTTGGTAAAGATTCGCCGATTGGAATATTAAGACGTGGTTCGAATTCAACTGATAACGACAACTATTCGGAAACTTACAAATATCAGACAAAGTCAAATGATCCTTTGAATCCAACTGTTACCGACACTGTTGAAACATTCTCGAAGAAAGTTATTCCAACAGAGATTGATCCCCGTACGAAGAAAGAAACGACAATCGAACGACACGAGATCAAAAAGGTCACGACAAGTCGTAACTTTGGGACGCCATCACCAACTCATGTTCCAAGCTTGAAGTATTATGATGTGAATCACAATAAGAATGGTAACGGTGGAGTTGTTATTGAATTAAGAAATAATTATTAAGTTTTTTTGCATCATGCGTAGGATGAGACAATTGGAGTCGTGGATCCCACATTAAGAGAGATTTGGGATGAACATTTGGTGAAGTTAAAAGAAAAATACTTAATTATGTATTATCAGGTTAGATTTTAAGTTGGGATCCGAAATTAAATTTACTTAATCAATAATTGTGTCCAGTGCCTTTGGCTTAAGTATCTATTTGATATACAAATAATCTTCAAAGCCTAATTTTATTTCGCTTCAATCTCTTTTTTAACAAATTTTTATTTTTATTTTTGTTGTCACTGACATGCATTTTTTCTTTTAATTTTTCTTCCGTCCTTATTAAAGAATTTTTTAATTACATTATGAAAGTTTTATAAGAAAAACCATTTTAAATAGTTTTAAGATGAACTTAAATTTTAGACATAAATTTATGTCATATTACGACTTAATTACATGATTAACAATTAACTGAAATTATTCTATTCAACCATCAACAAGCAGCAACATTATCGTACCTTCACTACTAACTAACTCAAGAAAATTGATGTAATTCCTTTCCTTTTTTGAAAAAGTTTCAATGAAAATGATAATAAAATTGAAAATTAACAAAGTTTTTTTTGACTTTTGAACTTTGATTTTTGGAATTCAAAGAATTTTTTTTTCATTTAACTTTTCAGAAGAATTTTTTCATCAAACATAGCCAAGACACATTCTGAGTCAAGTTACAGATAAATTCAAATTATAAAAGTCGGTTAAATTCATTAATTTAAATTTCATGAAAAAAATATTTCCAGGATTGTTTCTGTTCAAACAGTTGATTTTCGTATCTTTTATTTGCAGAGAATCTTTGAATCAAAAAAACAGCATGATCTACAAATAACAACATAATGCTTACCATATATCCATATAAACAGGAGGCTAAAATTATTTTAAGAACAAAACAAAATAATTACATGAATGATAACTCCAACATCAATTTCCGTATCAAAAGGAAGTTAATTTTTATTTCATTTGTTGAGATCTTGGCCACATCACAGCACTTCATTTGAATCACATAAATGGGAAATGATTCTTAAATTATGTTTTATGTAGATTCTTTTATATAGGTATTTATATATAGAGCGAAACGAATTTGGCATTATAATAATGAATGGATTAAAAAAGATTAGGATAATAAAGAGCTCCATCATCATCATCATCATCATCATCATCATCATCATCATCATCATCATCATCATCGTCATCGTCATCATCATCATCATCATCATTATCATCATCATCATCATCATCATCATCGAATTCAAAAGGATCTAATGTGCTCCAGCTATCTTCTTCATCCATATCTAATTCAAAAAATATATCTGAGTAATCTCCGTAATCCCAGAACTCTCCAATTCTAAAAGTATCTGCAAACTTATCGACATTCAAGCTCAAACATTTAATATCTGAAAGATCCGGATGATTTTCTTTAAAACTAGCTTCATGAATACGCAACAATTTCAAATCTTGAGTCTCTTCGTATAAAGCTTTAAAGTAATTATCGTTGGTTTCAATGGAAAGGTTAAAAATTTGTAATTTTTTCATTTGACTCAACATCTCAACATAATCAAAATCTTCTTTGAAATGATCAATTTCTATTTTCGTCACTTTGGGATTATTAGCTGCAAGTGTTGTCCAGTCTATTTGATCATACATGTAGTCAAAATGAATTGTTCGCAAGTTTGGAAACTTTACATCGTTGTCGAATGTTTCATACGAGAAAGGAACTGTTAAATGCTTTAATCGAGTAAATACACTTGAAGCGATTGCCATATTTTCGACTTCTCCTGCCACTATGACGAATGTTTCAACGTTAGGAATGTGTTTGTAGAATTCTTTTAAAATATCACTATTATAAGGTGGATTGAAAATTATGAGTCTTTTAACACTTGGATTGACTTCAAGTCGCTGATAAAAACTTAATTTCTTCGGGATTATTTTTCCATCGATTCTTAATGATGAAAGTCTCTTGAACTTTGAAAAAACATATTCGATTATGAATCTGGGATACTTGGTTCTCAGTTCCAACTCTTCGACTGTGTTTGAATGGAATTGAAGAAACTTCAACAAGTTATTGTAATCGTTTGGCGTTTCACGAAGTTTGATGTTCCATAATGAAAGTTTCTTCAGTTTGAAAGGAACATTTTCAGATTTAATAGGAGATTCGAAGACTTGACAATTTTCTTCATTTAATTGTCGCAAGGCAAGACATTTGATGTTCTTTTGAGTGGCTAAAAAGTTAAACAAAATCTTTGGATCTTGTTTTTCATCATTATAAGATCCATAAATTTTAAAAGTGTTGATTTGAGGTTTTTTGAAACATCCCAGCAAATCGTAGCTACAGTTTGCCAGCTCCAAGGTTTCGAGCTTTTGAAGTTGGGGCAAGTCATCATCGGGAAATTCAGTTGGCAATCTTTTAGTTGATGTGTCAAAGCAAATAATCTTCTTCAAGTTTGGCATAGCATTTAGAATTTTACAAAATGTTCCCATGTTGTTGATTGTGCATGAATAGAGAGTTAATAACTGCACTTTATTACCATGTTTCTCAAAAATATCCACCAAACGATTGTTCCATTCATGCTTTGATTGAAGTTTGATCGATTCAAATTTTCGTTTGCTCTCCAGCAACTTTTCTTCATCATGTTGTGAGGAAGTTCCAGAATCTAATTTTAAACTCCAATCCATTCTGGATGCTATATCATTCCATCTTAAAATCAAATTTAACTTTTTATTACGAAAATTTGAAAATGTACAAAATACTTACGATTTGCAAGTAAGCGCAGCAGATTTTAATGATCCGGTATTCAAACATTTGAATATTTTAGCAATGATCTCTTCTGGAAGCTGATGAATTGTTTTATTCTGATTGAGTTCCTCCATTTTTATAAAGATTGCTTTAATCTTCTTTCACGATTGTTTGGTTTAAACTTGTAAACTCTTTCGTTAAGAATTGACGAAGGTATGGAAGCAGGGTTGGAGTGAAGGGGGTAAGAAGGAAATAAAAAACGTGTTCTGA